>JARKIB010000280.1:0-170760 GCA_029378385.1 Mycena metata
TAGGTACCACACCATTCCTGAGTGAAGGAACACTGTTAGTCGACACAGAATACACATGTTGCTAATTCACCTTCAAAAGATGCAGCGGCCAGTGACGGTGAGCAATAAGACAGCACGAATGACACTGCGCTTCACTGCAGGAATTGCAGGTAAAGAAGTGCGCGTCTTCGAGGTTCAGAGTGCTCTTGCAATGTCCGCAATAAGCAGAAGGACCGGGTGGCGCGTCTGTGAACACCATTTCTTCGGCAAACAACTGCCTAGCGGTACGCCAAATTCGAAGGGGTGGACACGACATTTGTGCTCAGGTAGCCGAGCCCACGCCGGGGTATCCGTCGAGGGAGCAGCCATGAGCAACGGCGCTGTCGAGGTCATTGCAGTATGTGGCGAGCGTGAGGCGGTATCCTGAGTGCATGGTCTTTAAGCATTTCGAGGAAGTGGGAAGATGTGGCAAGCGAAAGAGAGTGGCGGTGCTGTATTTCCCAATATGGACGCACAGGCACTGAAAATATGGTTTAGCGCCGGTGAGGCGCCTAAGTTCTCAACATTCAAAGTGCAGCGGAGGGGACAGGCATTTACTCTCAAAAACAAAAGGAGAAGAATTAGATTCGCAAAGGCTGTCTGCTTTACAATTTCGCCCGAACTTTGATCTTGAGAAGACGGCGGGATTTCTTCAAATCCCAGTCCGCCCAGTGATCCAACTCGTCCTGCCGGTATCCCAGCCCCATGCCTAGGGTTAGGGTTATTTAAGGTCAGGGTTTCAAGACAAATGAGGAAAATCCTCTCCTGGTCTGCAAAGATTTTACCGTATCCTAATATCCGAGTCTATCTTTGTCATCTGGAAAGTCCGTAATGACACGGTGATAAACCGGGACGGCGATCCCCTCCCAGACAATGTGATACATAATAAATAGCTCCACGCTATGAATATGCGGCTTACTTTTGACCGCGCATTGACAAACCACGTGAAATACGGCAAGCAAAATTCCATAAAGTCTTCCCTCGTGCTCCAGACCTGGAGCTCAACTCTGTTGAACGAAGACACTTTGCCAAAAAATTGGATCAAACACCCCAGGGTTCTAGTGGGTATTGAGCCAAAATCATTGCACCCCCCCTCCCAGCCCTCGGGCAGGAGGGGCAGGGGGCGATAGTGCTCTCGAGTCCCACACTGTTGCATACCACTTCGTGCATAAACACATTCCCTGGGCGGTGGTCAGTGACACTCTCACGACTCCTGGAGGCCCCTCTCGGGACCTCTGTTCCTTACGCAACCTTGGAGACTAGCCAATTGTTAGTTGTCCTTAGTTGATTTCGTACCACCAAAAAAAAAAAAAAAAAAAAAAAAAATTTAGTTAAGGTCAGGGTCCCTAGGGATATATGATGTCTCGTTGGTTAGGGTTTGTGTGGTTGGTTTGGTTAAGATTTTTGGTTAGATTGTTAGGGTTAAAAGCATTACCCCATCCAGAAGTAAACAATCAGTTTTAAGGGCCCTTTAGTATACTGGTTAATGATAGGTTGGTGTGAAAAATACCGAACCTAATAGGTTGCCAGTTCAATCCTGGGTCTAAACCTTCTATTTTGCATTTTGAATGCTAGGGAACCTTATTTCTGGCCATAGCCACCCCCCTGGCTAGGTCCGTGCAGGAAGACAATTTATGTTATGGCTACAGCCAGCCCATTTAGGCTAAATCTTACTTCTACGGCTCCTAGACGCCCTGCCACGGAGAAATTTGGGTGACAGCTCGAAGCATGGTCACTGGCGCACTTGATGGGAAATCACTGGCGTACTTCTGGAAGTCAAAGGCACACTCGCTTGCTGGCGCACTCGAACAATTACACGTGCATTCGAAACAACTGGCACACTTAGATGGTTCAGAAAAAACACCAAAAGAGAGCGCCACCAAGAAAAAGTGCCTCACCAAAAACAGGCCTAGCCTCGAATCGAACGAGGAGCTTGCAGTAAGAGGAAATAATGTTGCAATAACGACTGCACGCGATACCATTATGCCACTGGGCCATATCACCACAACTCGAACTTTCAACTTGAGCCTTCTGAAAAGGGCGCGATAGAAAATAATTACGAAGCGCCCCACCAAAAGACAGTGTTATATCCGTGCAATTCAGTGTTTCAATTTTTCCCATTATCGGTTCCGGTTGCACTCAAACTGACTCCGATTGTGCTCCCATCACCTCCGGACACATCGTCACACATCACATCAGACCCTGCACCATTCCGGTAATACTCCGGCACCACTCCGGCTTACTTCCATCGACCATGGTCCACCCGTTCCCAGACCTATCCCGGAATACATAGCTCTCGTCCAATTATGGATTGCCGAGTACTTTCCTATTTATTATACACTTCACCTTCACCACTCCATCTTGTCTTGGCCACCTCCGGCCTCACTCCTCGCCTCGTTCACCCTCCGGTCATTCTGGTTCATCCCGGAACCTCTGGACTAGTCACCCAGCTCTGACCAGTTCTCCACAGCTCAGCCACATGGCACCGCCGCACTCCATGGTACATTCCGGACTGTGATTACATCATCACTCCGAACTCCGGTCCTCCACGTCCCTTGGTTCAGCTCCGCTTCACCCACGTCGTTTCGGACCTTGTTCCTATGCATACGCACTCCTCCGGAAGTCCTGTCAACTATCTCCGGGATGACTACTTGTGAATATGTCAGCTCCGGCGACCCAGAGCTCCCAAATCTCCAACCAGTACCTCGGACCTTGTCCATATCGACTACCCACGTACCGGTCAAACCTCCAGTGCACTTATACCTCATTCGCCTATGATTCTACACTCCCGCTCACGCTCCGGTCGTTTCGGACATCTCTCAGAAATCCGGAGTCACCAGAGACATCGGACTCTTGTCTGGATCATGCAGTATCATGCCTATTCACTCCTTATCCATTTATCCGTTCCTTATCACTTCTCTTCTATTGTTTCAACACCCACATCAATTCTCCTTATTGTCTTCTCACATGCTGCGCCTTCTCATCACACTTCCATCATTCCACAACACTTCTTCATCTGCCTCAAGGCAGGTATCTTCACATTATCATCTTATCATTCTTCTATACATCTATCTATCTATCTAACCATATGCTTTGCCTTTCTTCTTTATTCACTTGCTATTATTCTTCATACTCACTTGACCTATTCTGCCGCAAGGTAGTCTCTTCTTCCACATGGCATACTCTGCCTCATGTTACTTATCTTTGCGTCATGTTACTTATTTCCTTCTGTACTAATTACCCGACTCTAGTATTTATACCGGTACTTTACTTCCTGTAAACTATCCGGAAAATTAATGTTGTTTCCATGTTTCCTCTTCATGGACTGTTGCCAACTGTCTCCATCGTCTCCTGAGGTTCTTGTTCATTGCCTCTTGACATCTCCCTCGTTATGGCCTTGCTCCTGTCTCCCTCTGGTTCCCTCCGGGACTCCGGTCACCTTCGCTCTTTGGTCGCGTCCCCGGACCTTCGAAGGTCACGTCTCCGGAGTTCTCGCTCGGCCATACCAACAACTGCGGTACGACTCCGGGTTGTCTCCTGCTTCTTGGATATGCCTCTGGTCCGCTCCAGCTCGTCATCGCTCCGGTCCGTCCCGGACCTACGTCGGAGGACTAACCAACAACACCGGTAACTGTGCTTGCATCTCCGGTCTAGGCTATCTGTGTTCTGTCACCGTCTTCGAGCTAGTACTGCTTGAACCTCGGTATCGGACACATTCCCATCTCGCAGCCCGAGGCCAGTCAATTGGTCACCCTTGCTGAGTTGTGGTGTTCCGAGAAGGGCTGATCTAGACATCTGTTCATCTCCGAGTATTGGCTTGGTCCGGCTCTGGTCATATGATCGGATATTCCTCATACTCCTTCCCTCTTGGCTCAGCGACAGGAAAAAGGTGCTGTGCACTGAATAAGAGGTGCTTCGTTCAAGGGTATACCTTGAGCGAAGCTACCGTATGGACAGACCCCAAATCGAACGAGGGTAGCGGACAACATGGCATTCCATAATCAAGACGTCCGCGCACTAACCACTGCTATCTGACTGTGATACCTAGCCACCCAGGGAACGACAACAAACACTAGAAAAAAGCACTTAACGGAGAATGCGCGACGTGCAGGAAAAAGGCACGCGCGGGCGCTGCTTGGACGGAAGGCACGGGGCACTATTAACAGGAAAGGCGCTGAGTGCTATTTAAAGGAAAAGTGCGGGGTGCCACGAAGAAAGGCGCGAGGTGCCGCGCTGTTCAAAGGAGAAGCCGGTGCAGTTTGAAGAAAAGAGCGCGAGCATGCTTTGGAGAAAAGCCGCCGGAGATGGACAAATGGGGAAGCAGGGAATGGTATATAAGGAGAGCGTGAAGGAGGGAGAAGGCATCTAATTACCTCCACTGCATACTGCTAAATGAAAGGCGCTCCCATTAAAACGGGAGGCGCTGATCCAGTACATTGTCAAATCAAATATATTAGTGTGCCTTCACGAGAGTGGGGTAACAGGGTCACCTTGACCGCGGTTGTACAGAATAGAAGCTGCGTGAGAAACCTCCTAGACAAGAGAGGATGAAACATTGGAAATAACAGGTGTTGAAGCGCGCGTTCAGTTGAAGAAAAGTGCAGTGCGATCCTCCAAACAGCCAGCAGACCTACTCAGGCTGTGTGTGACTGTTGACTTTTGGTGCTCATAACACACACCTTGCATGCATAGGGCACATTTATCGAGAAGGTACCTTTTACCAACTCAACTATACCATTTCCCCCATCCAATTCGGCGCACTTCCCTCGACTAGCTAGAAAGGTGCCTCACGCCTGGCTATTCGTGCATGCACCAATATTCAGGTCGCGAAGGAGCACGGTACAATCTGACGGCACTGCGTTTACCCAGTTCTGAAGAAACTGCTTGCGCGCCCCATACAAAGCAAGGAGATACGAAAACACCACATTACCCGGGTTTACCGAGTAGGAGCGTACTTCACATCGCAGAGCGCCAATCCTTCGTGTGAGTGTAGAAGAATCTCCCATCGCGTCTTTCTCGGAAGGCTAGCCCCCAACGAGAGACCAAACTCTCAAGGAACCTAGCGCCTTCACTCAAATCTGCTACTCGCAGAAGAGAAATCTGTATACACCACCACCACCATTTAAAATTATCATCGCGTAGAAGTAAAGAGCGCTTCTAGCCTGCTTATTTCCCTCTAGAGGACGTACACTATTTGTATTGCAGTTTGACCGTAATTCCACGGCCAGTTTCTAGTACAAAGACCGCAGTCCACATCACAGTGCACACGACCGGCAATTATGCTGGATATTGTTTTTGGTTGCTCCCACAAGGGACCAGTGTTTACCGCCAACATTGACAGTTCTGACGCCTTCACCAAAACGAAACCTCCGGAATCCTTATTCCCTCCGGTTTCACCGGCTACTCGCCATTTCCGTTCCTCCGAACGTTCTGGACCTAAAACTCAACCCTCCGGAGTTACTCTGTTGCCCCAATGTTTGGTCGGTGTCCAAATGGCCACACTCCGCTCCGCTATAGGAAGTCTGACACTAAGCCCTTCCGGCGAGCATCTCTCCGGAATGGTTTTGTGTTTGCTACGATGCTCTGCACCTCCGCTGGCATCCTCCTTGAAACATATTCACTTCTCGATCCCTCGGAGAACTCGACACCTTGCTCTCGTTCACCTCGGATCGATCTTCTTTGAGACGCCTGCCTTCGGCCGCGTTCTCTCCTCCATTTATCCTTTTTCTCCGTGCATCTGCCACGTCGATTGTTGGCCAAATTAATAACTCGGGTCAAAAGATATTGGGCAAATGTGGAAACATATTCACCGGGGACGTCTAATAAATGTACTCCACCGAACCCACTTCGCCTTCTTCAGAAGCCCTTGTTTCACTGTTCCGGTTTCGACTTTGTGCTCCGGAGTCCTCGCACTGTTGATGTATTGGGTAAGAGCTCACCGGAGAATGTCTAACAATGTTTTCTCCATTGAGCCTCCGTTCTCGACCTTCACCGCGGCCTCCGGTCTTCTTCGGTCAAATAATCGGTACCAGAAAGCCTCTCTAACAACGATCTGGCACCCTTCTTGGGTCTCCGTGACTTCGCTCGCAACACCCTGGTTGCGGCTTTGTCCGGTCTCCCATATCCTCGATTCCGGTCCACCAGGGTCGACCCTCCTGGTCGTGTTTCGTTTCCGGCATCTCAGGCCGGCGAAACTCTTCTACTATAGCTTTGCTTGCTCACCAAGATTGCTCAAGTCTCTCTGGCAACAATTATCCTTGGCAACCTCGCATGCTTGTATATGACCACCAGAAACGGGTATTTCTGCGGATTGACAGATTCATTCATCCGGAAAAAATCACTTTTCTCCGAGAATCCCCTGCCTCCGTGGCAAACTCCGGCTTTAAGCCAAACCGACTCTACCTCTCAAACAATTCGCGGTAGCCTTGGGAAGTCTACCCTAAGAGGGGGATACACCCATACAATTTCCGCGCAAGAATCAAGTTTTCCTCGCAACTACGATAGCTGACCGGAAGGTCTGGAATCATTGCAGGAATCTCTGGAGTTGTTTCCTCGTCTTTCCTGAATCTGTGGTTAATCAATCAGCCAACACTAGCAGACTCCGCATCGACAATCATGCTGGATTATCCACTGGACCTCAAGAATATGCCTCACTGGTGCTGGAATTGCTAACCACGGTTCAGAGTGACCTTATCTGAGCACTTGTACGTGTCAACCTTAAGCACCGTATTACCGTGTTAACCTCTGGTTGTACTCCGGTTCACTCCGGAGACTTCTCGTCGAGGTTGTTGGTCGGACAGTCGGACTTGACGCAAGCTTTGTTCGGTTATTCCAAGACCAACTGGCTTTTTGGTGTGCAGATATCCATTGCACTCTCCTTCAGATCTTGGCAACGTAAATCAACTTTGCCAGATAAACCGAAAACCCTTGCACACACACTCCTTCCTATATCTTTGGGCACCTCTTGCACTCAGCACTACTGTCCGGCATTGCCTTCGATCTCCGGCGTCTGGAACTGGAACCGGAAGACTGACAGTTGATTCTGAACCCTCGCTGCCTCGCAAACACTTCAACATTCCCTCCTACAAGACTGTGGTGTTATTCCCTAGCAACACCCAAGGCATCTCCAAGTATAAATGCCTCTCCGAAACCTTCCGGTGAATTTCGGAGTATAGGAATCGTGCTTCGGTGTGGTAACCTGCGGCGGTTCTTATCCGGAGTCCTCGTTGACATTCATTATTCCGATCCCTGATCACTCCGGTTTGTTTCATTGCAGCAAACAGTCTATTCACATTTTATAGCCCATTGGGCTCCAAGAAAAACATCAAGAAAGCAAAAATACAAGTATACTAGTCGTCAATTATATATACAGTCGTCGTCTTCACTAACTTTCCCTCCTTCGTTCTCACATCCAATATCCCTTCCCTTAATTGCACCACCTCCGGAGCCGGGATCTGCGCATCCTGCTGTTCGGTCTTCACCGCGCTCCCGGAGCTCCCTTCACCCGAATTGCCTGCACTTCCAGTCGCCTCCGGCACATCAACGTCCATCACCGAGTTGAGCTATTCCGCGAACTTCGAGCCGTAGCTGTAGTATATAGACAAAAGAACGTGCACGTAGCCATATGGTCAGTTGACTTGAAGCCCCAAGCTAGCCAGACCCCTGCTACATCCGAAATTTTCGCGCCCTGCGGGGCCGCCGGGCGATTTTTGGGCTTTGGGATACCCTATATTTGCTCCTTATTTGGTCCTCCGGGATCCAGGAAAATGGGGGGAAACGGTGCAAATATCTGGGATCAGTTGGGTGAAAGCGGATGAATTACGGCTACCGCTGCTTGCTCCCCTACCCGTTCTGCTTGCCCCAATCCACCACCCGTTCTCATACGTACCGTGGCCTTACAATCTCCCTTCTAAATTCTCAGGTTCTCGTTCAGTCCTTTCTGTCTTGATTATATGGTGTGTACAAATTCAAGTTCTGAACTTCGCGCCTTCAATTGCATTTCATTGATTTGAATTTTCAGGGGTGATTCAGGCTCTGCGCACTGGGAGGAAAAACAAATGTCATTAGAGTGGTTCAATGTCGTTCCGTCTGTTTGAGTTTCATTGGAATTCCGGTTCTGCGCACCCAGAAATCCTTCCAGTCACAAAGTCCATTACATCACACAGCAAAGACACGAGCCAGCCAAGTAGTTTCATACCCTTCATCGGACCGCAAGTTTGAAGTCAAATCATTAGTGTCTAAGTAAGGCTTTCACACAACAGTTAGCTCAAGTTCACTGCCATCAAGTTCATGTGACGGCATGGAAACAAACACAAGTCGTTGTTAAAAGTCCGAATACATGCTATATCGAAGACAGACATCGCGAGCATAGGTATGACTGTGGACTGTGGTAGGAGAAGAACACCGTGTCCTCGATGTTCCTCGGTGATGAAGGAAAGTCCGCACAAAAACAAAAACATAACCAAAGTCTGCACGAAAACGTGGAGATGGCGATTTCGCACAACGAAAAGGAAACGAAAAAAGGGGACGTCGAGTACTCGACGTCCCGCGCAATAAAGAAGACAAAAAAAAACTGTGAAACTCAAACCTAAACCGCCGCGCCACCCGCCCTTCCTCTACGTCTCTTAATGCGCGGCAACAAATGTTCCTCCACACCCTCCATCATCCAGATCACATCGTGCACCGCCGCCTCCCACTTCGCCCGGTTTTCAGCCGCCCACCGGTCACCCTCGACCAACCCTGCGTGGCCCCAAAAATATAGGCTGGCGATGATGGTAAGCCCAGCGTTCGGGCCCTGCGACGTCAGCATACCCCAGTCCCATTTCTGCTGGTAAGCCTCATAAACCTTCCACTTCCCCTGCACCGTTTTCTGCTGCCACGGTGGCTGCAGTGTGTCCCACCAGGCAGCCTACAAAGTCGCGTATGCAACCAGGTCTGCAATGCCCGCGTCGTAAATCTTTGTCGCCTTCGCGCGGGTACCACAATGGTTACTGATCCAGGTGGAAACTTCCTTGGGCCGATGGACCTTCACGACAGCAACGTGGGGAGTCTCAGTAAAGCCTTGTTCGGTCTCCAGGCAGATGAGTGTTTCCATGAGGGATTTGAAGTGCACCCCCAAGTCAATGCGGCAGAAGACTTGGAGAGAGTCGTGGAGCCAGACTGGTGCGCCCTTAGGGAACGGCAGGGACTTGAACCGCCCACCCGTGGTGTTGGTGTTCGCAGCTGCAGCGGCGGCTTTCGCAGTGGCAGCGTTGGCGGCAGCGTTTGCAGTGGCAGCGTCAGCGGCGGCGTTCGCCAGCTCATATTGTTAGTGTTTCGCGAAATATAACGGCGGTAACCAGGGAATGCTTTGCGACACATTACAGCCAGGTCCAAGGTAAAGAAAGCAAGGTGAAATTAAAGAATGGCAAAAGTGAGAGTCAAATACACGACATGATGATCACAGATTGCATAATGCAGAATAGATCATCTAGCAAGCACTATAACCAACTAGGCTATCATTGCTGTTCTGTTTGCTACTTTTGATTGGACAATATGGTTACCTCTGACAACAAATAACAAATGTTCAAAACTACAATAATAATATCCCTAGGACCCTAACTCTATCTAACCCTAACCTGACCCAGACCTTAACCAACCCTAACCTCAACCCCAACCCTAACACCCTAACACTAACCAGTGTCAGTGGGGGAAGCCTAGTTTCTTGATTAAAAGGCTGATTCAGAGCCTGGAGAATGCCTAGTCTATCACAATCAATTCAGTATATATGTATTCTCTCTTGGCTCAGTTGGTTACAGCACTGCCTTCTTGGCTGATAATGTAAGCTAATCCATTTTGCGGTCGTGGGTTCGAATCCCACTCTTTTAATCTTTATTAACCCTGGCTGTAATGCTTCGCGAAACCTTTTACGGACGTGGCCAGGATGTTTCACGAAAACCCCGTCTACTGAGGTGTCTGAAGTCACCGGCAGCTTGGAGTGGTCACCGAGGTACTGGAGTCGGAAAGGAGGCTGGCGGAGTTGATTGACACAACACCACTGAGGCGCAAGGTGAGCGTATACTGCCAGGAATCGTCGAGACAAGAGGGACAGAGTCAGGAGGAGTCAAGGAGTGACCGGAGCGACAGGCACCACTTTGGAAGGGGGGAAGCAACCTTTGTTAAACTACTGAAGAACAGGAAGTAAACTAGGGAGATTAAATAGTGTAGAGTCTTAATATAATGTAAAGGAGATAAGGAGGAAGCATGTGGAGGTACATGTGGAAGAAATAATAGGACGTCCAAAAGTGGAATGAGAAGTTGGATGAAATCAGGATTGCTTCGGATAATCAACATAAGGTGATATGCACAAACTTTGAAGCTTGGGAAAGAAGGAGTTGCATGTGGAGTGAATGTTACCATCGATACTGAAGTCCTGTGACTATGGATGTCGTGCCACACAAGTCTCCGATGTTCCGGTAGTCTCCGAGGTTCCAGCGGTCTCCGGAGTTCCGGTAGTCTCTGAACTCCAGAGAGGACCGGAGTCAAGCAAGTTGTACCGGAGTGTTATGGACGTGGATCGGAGCCTTGGCACACGGATATAACACAAACCCCCTACCAGACCTTGATGCCCATTCTCCATGCTGATTCTCAATTCCCACCAGCAATATCCAAAGCCTCAAGATGTCCGGCCATTCACATCTTTTCTGAGTTTGTCTGGCCCTAGACACTGTAAAGCCAGGAAATGGTTTTTTGGAGTTCTTAAAGTCCACTTATGATGATCCCACTTTTGGAGATTGTTTAAAGCCATAAACTATGGTCACAGGGGATTCTTGAAAGTATTTAGACCCATTCAATGCCAAAACCCTTTGGCCTATATGTGTTCAAAAATACTCAGTACCTGGCCTCATCTCCCTTGTCTGACTGCTGAAACACAAGGACAAAAAAGACCCACTAAAAAAGCTCTTGCCTACCTTGAGGGCCTGGATTACCAGCCTTGACAACTCTATCCCAGATGTAAATCCTGTCCATCTCTGTTTTCTGACAGCAAAGTTTAACAGGTAAGTCTTGGTGTATTTATTGTGTGGTGTAGTCATCCTGATCTATGGTGTATCAGGTACATGTTTTGCACAATCAGCCCTGTCTCGCATGATGCATATGCTATGATGGCACAGAAAATTGTATTCCTTGGCCTTTATCAAGGAGCCCTTGGTTCTGGGATTTTCTCGCAGCAAACAACAAAGGAGTACAAGAGAAATTAAGGATCCTCACTAGCACTAACAAAGAGGACAAAGATGAGGACAGTGACAACTAGCTGAGTGATGACTCAGATAACAGTAACAATGATAACTCTAACTTCAATTTTGAATCTGACTCCAAAGATCCATATGGAGACTCAGATGATGATCAGACACCTGGTGGCAGCAGCAGGGCAAATCCCATTTGTCTGACTGATAGCCAGAAATCAGCAGCTAGGAATCTTTGGTAGGCTCTTGAGACAGACTCCACTCCTAGAAGAATTGAGAGCAGGTTCTATTAACTCCTTCTTGCCCTCTTCACTGATATTGATGAGACACCCAAAAGGTGTTGTGGAGGTGTTCCTATTTATCTACAGTGTTCAAGACAATGGTACAATTCCTGATGCTGGCAGGGTTGGATCCAACTTGTCCAAGGTCTAATACATGATCTTTTTCTCAATCCTACAAGAAGCAATTGCTTTAAAGGATGTGGTAGGGTAAGCAGAATATGATTACAATGTGTATTTAAGCTTCAACTCTGGACCCCTCCTATAGGCATTCAACCACCTATCACATTGGTTTAACCCTAGACAGATATCCCCATTTGTAGGTGTCTGCTACTTGCTGGGCATAGTGTTGCTAGCAGTAAGAAATGCTGTCTCTTTAAGTCATATGTTCTTCTATGTGCAGGGTAAGCCTGAGTTCCAGTCTGATGGTGTCAGACTCTTCCATTTTAAACTGGATTCAATTTGTCCAAACAATATGGCATGACACCAATTGTTTGACCTCTGAAATTGTTTTTCAACATAGTGACAAAAAATTCCAAATCACAGAATACCAGGAGAATCATATCAACAAACTGAATAACACAAACTGGGGGTACAGCTTTGCACCTTTATCCATTGAGCATGATTCTGTAGTTCTTAGGGTCATCTGGGAGCAATTCCACAACAGACATTACCAGTAAGATGACTGGTTGGCCACCCTCCTTTATGACAGCCTCTCTAAAATCAACAAGCTGAAAAAACTTGTCTTTGGTATCCTGCACATCGTCCTTTGCACCTTATGGAACACAGTTTCTCCACACTCTGTGTTCAAAATAGTTCTTTCTGGTAGGGGATACAGCAAACGAGCAACATAACTGGTGCCTCTAAATTAATTCCTCCTGTTTTCCAGTTTTAGCAAGTGTTAGACCGCCAACACTGCCAAATCGCTTCTGCAGGAGCTGACCAAAGAGTATCTGGGTTAATGGTTTGGGGCCAACCAGATGTGCCAGCTAATCATTGAACACTACAACATGGACTTAGCACAGCAATGTGTAAGGTTCTCCAGGGGTAGAGGTAAACCTTCAAAGGTCAGAGGTAAGGTAGAGGGAGGTAAAGGTTGACCCCTCGGTACCACTACCCCTACCCCTGGCCTAGCAATATGTTATATCCGTGTGCCAAGGCTCCGATTCACGTCTATTACACTCCAGTAAATCCTGCTCGACTCCGGTCCACTCCAGAGTTCGGAGACTACCGGGACATCGGAGACTTGGTTGGCACGACTCCCGCAGTCACAGGACTTCAGTATCGATGGTAACATTCACTCCACATGCATCTCCTTCTTCCCCAACCTTCGAAGTTTATACATATCACCTCATATTGATTATCCGAAGCATTCCTGATTTCATCCAACTTCTCATTCCGCTTTTGGATGTCTTATTGTTTCCTATTGTCTTCTCCACATGTACCTCCACATGCTTCCTCCTTATCTCCTTTACATTAAATTAAGACTCTACACTATTTAATCTCCCTAGTTTACTTCCTGTTCTTCAGTAATTTAATAAATGTCGCTTCCCTCCCTCCGAAGTGGTGTCTGTCGCTCCCCTCATCTCCCTGACTCCTCTTGACTTTGTCCCTCTTGTCTTGACGATTCCTGGCAGTATATGCTCACCCTGCGCCTCAGTGGTGTTGTGTCAATCAGCTCCACCGGTCCTCCTTTCCGACTCCGGTATCTCGGAGACCGCTCTGAACCGCCGGTAATCTCAGAGTACTCCCCGCTCGTCCGGCCGACTGTCCCTCTGCTCCACTCCCGTGACACGGCTCATAACACAATATGTGGAAGGTCATATTGTTGCCAGTCAGATGGGGCACTCATCAGGGTGCATGGCCAACTCTACAAGAGGTGCCAGGATCTTGCCAATCCCAGCAAAAAGGTCCATAGTGTTTTCAAGTTTAATAAAGTATGGCATGGGCTCTTGGGTTTTGCAGGGTGTAATGCGCCTGCTGAGGTTACAGCTGACAGACTCAAACAGTTCATTGGTAAACTGCACCCCAAGCTGAACCTGTCTATACCACCAGAGCTCATGGATGTACTCAAGGCCATCTCAAAGACCAAAATTTGCTCCAGGCAGCGCAACATGAAATAGAGGAATTGCATAGGAAGTTGTTGGCATCTAAGGTACAAAATGACCAGTTAAAGAAGGAGCTAGTGCTAGAAAGGCAGCAATACACTGCAACCACAGACAGTAGATTCAAGTTCCTCATTTGCACTTTATGATACCTAATGTTTGGAAGTGCCAAGATCAATGGGGTTGATAATGCCTTCTTAGAATCCCAGAAATTCAAACACTTTGGTGTCTAAAAAGCGAAACTTTCCATCCGACTCTGGTCCCTCTGACTTGGCAAGTACACAAAACATGTTGTCTCATTATACAGTGGTGGCAAAAAATAATGCAACACGTGATTTTTCAGAAAGATTGATCTGTTTGAGGGCCCTTACTAGACAAAACCCTGAGATCTCGATGTTTTTTAATGGTTTCGTCGAGATCTCTCTATAGAAAAAGAAAGTCACCACCGCTAAAAAAACAGAATTCAAGATCTTTAGAGATTTCGAGGAATTGATTGGTATAATGGAAAAAAACAAAATCAAGATCTCAAGAAATGTTGAAGGCACACATGAACAACCACCTACCTGGCACAACACACTGAGGGACATGTTGGTCAAGATCTCGACACCGCCATACCTTCTGTCCCCTTCTGGAACACCAATCACCACCTATTACCACACTTCTTGAAGTTCTTTGTGTCGATAAGCGTAATTATAGCAGGTACGGAGTGCCAATCCCGTGTTTTTCTGTGAACCCTCAGTCAGCAATTCCTGACATCACGGAATTTCTGACGTTCAACAATGATGCACGTGAGGCAGTTCACTTTCCCCTCATCCCCCATGCCAGACCCCGACCCGCTAGAGAACCTGCAAACTGCGTACCAGATCCTCAAGCGTAATGTTCCTCAAGCGCAATGTTATTTGCACCTTACGAACCCAGTGCAGCGCCCCAATCCAACTCAATCATCAGGTTACGGAGGTGCTACAATTCTCCACCACCCTCCAACTGGTACGATCATCCTATCTGCGGCCGACAGAGGAATCACTGATCGCTCAACAGCACCAACTGATTATCCCGGCCGCTGAGCTGGCCACAGTCGAGCAGGCCCTGATTGACATGGTGGCAGCTCTCAACACAGCCCACCACGAGTCATCTGATCCACCAACTGCGTCCAACCTCATAGTCACATCCCAGATCAGTACAGGAGGACGACCGCCAGTGAATATTGACCCCGACATCCTGGCAGCAGCTCTCTCGCTTCGTGGCCCGACTAATCTGACACAAGTATTTGGTGTCAGTGCACGGACTGTGTACCGGCGCACTCTGGAGTATGGCCTCGCTGAGCCTGGGGAGCCTGTGTACACCGAGACCTCACAGCCAGACGGTTCAACATCCCGTACATACAGGTCAACCGCCCCTGCAATGTCCCCTATTGGTGATGCTGATCTTGACTCCCTCCTTGCATCGATCCTTGAGACGTTCCCCAACTTTGGCTGGCGAATGCTCAGTGGACGACTCAAAGTTCAGGGCCACTGTGTTTCCTGCAAGCGTATTGTGGCCTCATATCTCCGTGTCCACAGCCAACCGCCCCTGCAATGTCCCCTATTGGTGATGCTGATCTTGACTCCCTCCTTGCATCGATCCTTGAGACGTTCCCCAACTTTGGCTGGCGAATGCTCAGTGGACGACTCAAAGTTCAGGGCCACTGTGTTTCCTGCAAGCGTATTGTGGCCTCATATCTCCGTGTCCACAGCTCTCCCGGCTTGTTTGGTGCCCACTTTATCCATCGAACACCATACTTCGTTGCCAGTGCCAACTCACTGTGGTATCACGATGGGCAGTACGGTTCACACTCCAGTTTTACTCTTATCATATCTGCTGAAATATGCTTTCAGGTCTTATCCGCTACAAAATCATTATTCATTGCTTTATCAACGGCAAGTCTCGCCTCATCACCGGTATTTGTGTCAGCAACAACAATCAGGCTGAAACCGTGCTTGATATCTTCAAGAACGTGGTCGCTGAGTATGGTCTTCCCAGTCGAGTGCGTGGTAATCACAGGGCTGAGAACGTCCTTGTCACCCTTTTCATGAAGGACAAGTGAGGTGTTGCTCGTGGTTCTTATATTTGGGGCAGGTACGCCGTTTAACATTCCCTTCCTTTCTTCCAACTTTTTGAAACTGTAATCCAGGAGCATCAACAACACCCACATCAAGCACCTCTGGTACGACGTCACACACGGTTTTGGCTTCAAATGGAAGAAGTTCTTCCATGAGCTCGAGGCGAATCACGGTCTCGTACCCACCCTCCCTGCACACATCTGGCTCCTCTACCACCTCTTCCTCCCCCGCATCAACGAGGACACACAGGAATGGGCTCAGGCCTGGAACCTCCACGACCTCCAGATCTGCGGCGAGCGCAACCGGTCTTTGCGCGATATTTTCTTCTTCGGCATGCTCCAAGATGGACCTCGCGGCCTTGAGTGGATCACAGCTCCTGTGGATGAGAATGTCAACGACCCTCCAACCTACCGTATTGACTGGGACGTTGCCAACAATGCCACCCTTATGTGCCACCACCTTTTGCAAAATCCGCAGGAGTGGGACGACCACAACCCTTTCACACCCGGCCTCGAGAGTCTGTCCGAGGTTCCGTGCGATGCCCCCGATTGCCCTTTTTCCGCTGAGCAGATCAAGTATCTGAGTATCTTGATTGTGAGCTTGCGGCAGTCGTTGACACCACCTCTCGTAGCATGAATGTGCGCAAGCTTGTTTGGCAAGAGGCGTTTAGAATATGTAACACCCTGTACCAATAGAACGTGCACAATGAACTCATTGTATGAATATCGACCTTGTACACTACTTTCACACAACTGCCACTCACAAACTACTGGATATGCAATACATGAGACTAAAAGAAAGGAAGATACACTCAATGTCCAGAGATCACAAACTTTCCCAACACCACCGAACAATGTAAGTTCTTAATCCCTTCTGCATTTGCATACGGTCTGAGTCCGCATACTAGTACATGGCAGTCGTTAAGCCGCATACCTGCTTTGCGGGTGGAAACTGCCCATTGGTCAACATGAAGTCCATGCTCAGCCAGCCTTTCCCTGTGGACGACGAAGATGTATGCACAGACTTCAACCTTTATCAGTATCTTCTGTACCGTCCGATGTTGATGTTTGCTGAATTTGGCGGCATGGTATGTGTTCTGGGCCTTCTTGCTGAGTTCATTCTGACTGATATGGTTCTTACAGATTTAAATACGCAACAAGCCCAGTACTTTATTTACAAAGAATGCTAGACACATAAAAAACTGCTACATATCAACGTCCGACTCTATAACAAGCACCTCGATACTGTAGACACTGCCGTTAGAACCGTGCTCATCAGTGAACAAGACTGCTTACCCCTCCTCAACAATGCGCCGGAATATCTCTATTGGGAAAGCTCCGGAAGATGGGATGGGAAACTTTGTGTGGTCTTCGAGGTTGGCACCAGACTCCCAGTCAATACCTTCAAAAATGCGATGTGCCTCCTCTTGCAGATCGATCCTGGCCATTGTCTGCAGCCGGTTGTTCCACCTTCCGACCTTGCATGACAACTGCTCCACAAAGATTGTGTTGAAGCGCAAAATCTCTTTGTTGTTGGCGGTGAGCCAGCGCTCAAGCCAGGAATAAAAGCAGACGAACGCCGCACGAACAGCGGCCGGCAATGAAGTTTTTGTGAGTCTGAACCCCATGACACCGAGGCCTGTGAATGCACCATAGCTCTTGTTGGCACAGATCCACTGTGCCATCGCGGCTGGCGATGGTGCTGTTGCAAGGCCACCCAAGACAATGTTGTTGGTAAACTGGAAGGGCGCAAGTCCGCTTCCAAAGCCCATCAAGCCCGTTTCTACAATCCACCGATAGACTTCCTCTCAGCTCCGTTGGGGTGCTTCTGGCACCTGTATAGGGTCGCAATCTGCGAGAAGGCCAAGGAATGCAAGCCAGCTCCGACAAAGTTCCTCGGAGAAATACGGCAGGAACTTCTCCATCATTGTGAGCAGCCCGTAGAGATTATTGTCCATCCGAACGCTGGAGTGGCAGCTATATAACCTGGCCATAGATCGACGGATTTTGGTAGGTGATCGCAGTGGTCGGGTCTTGAGCATTGCGAGTCTCCATTCGAGAAAAAAGTTCTATGCACACTTGCACCAAATTGAACAGCATGCTCTTTTGGCTCGCCAGGAAATCCTGAGTCATTGTACCCTGTCCAGTCCCCATGAAGACCAGGAGGCTCGAGATTCTTGCTGCCGTGGTCCATGATACAGGTGGCAAAACCTGGTGGAGCAGCTTTAGCCCGTGAAGGTCGGCACAAACTGGATCCATCTGATCAGGATTGCGGCGTGTCATTGCACCTGTGGTCGGGTGTTCACCAACTAGCATTCAACGATAAATTGTGGTGTCATCAGTAGGCTCTTCTCCACGGCGCTTTGATAAAGCTTCCCAGATAATTATGGCGGCAATGCCAAACTCCGGTTTGTCCGGTAGGAGAGATTCGAAGCGTCGGGCGCACATCGGGCAGCGGTTTAACAAATTTCTTCGCAGTCCCGCCCTTTGCAGGTGCAGGCATCTTGGAAAAGAAAGTGCTGGCCGGGAGGTGCGGATTTTCATAATGCTCATCAGTCAACACCTGCCCGACCTTCAATGACAGCAATCCCCGATGGACCAGTACACCAAGTGTCTCAGAGGCGCTTTCCAACTGGGGATCCTCTATTGAGGAAGCCTATGAGGCATGCATTCAGGGCCTCCAGTGTGCGTGTTTCGTCCTGTTCAATAGACCGTGCAAGGTGTTGGTCCCGATCGAGGCCCGGAGTAAAAATTTTGCAAGGGCGATATAGGAACTCTTTCATCACACTGGCTGCAAAGATCCCATCCCCGAACACGTCTGCAATAGACTGCAGAATGGCACCACGTGTGATGCACCGACTGCGCACATTTTCCATGTGCTCTCGAGTCTGCTTTTTCGTGGGATCCTTGACCGGACGATTCAGGGATTCATTGACCTTGGTCATTGGCTTCAGGATGAGATTCTCGTCCCAGAGCTTGCACAGATATTTCGCTGCTAGTCTGTAGAGCTCCTCGTCGCTGTTGATCTGTACATTGGCACCCAGTCTCTCCAGGATAATCACGGTCTTCGTTGGTGGCAGTAAGCCAAAGAGATCTCCTGGAATTCGAGACAAGTCTGGCCCATCCGATGCAGCACTGGTCTGTGGAGTATCGGACGGTGGCACCGGCACCACATCTGACAAAGGTGCAGGCACTGTGTCCGAAGACTCCTGCAGTACCTCCGGACGCGCCTGGCCGACTTTGTGTTTTGTAGGACGGCCACGCTTTTGCGTTCCCTGGATATTTGGATTTACCGCTGGGCGTCCTGCTCTTATCTCGGACTTTTTCTCCAGGCGCCGCTTCTCCTTTGCCGCTGCAAGCTGTTCCTGTTTGGTCTCGTGTGCTCGAAGGAATGCAATAACATGGCGGACCAGCGCAGCAAGATCAGGAAACTGGTTCATGAGAGCTTCCTCATCTTCGTTCCGATAGGTTGAGACCAGCTGCTCTGCGAGTGATGGGCCAAAGTTCACAGTCCATCAATACACAGCAACCAGTGAGCGGCATACTTGAGACTGCACGCCCCGGGTGATGATGTCGTGGATGTGTGTTTGGACGATTATATTTGGAAGGGATTGACCAATGTTCGTGATGCACGCCAGGCTCAGATTTGCCAGGTCCGAGCCCCAAGTGCTTTCGTCCAAGAATGGGATCTTGAAGAACTTCCTGCTGCTAAGCTCGTTTGTGTGCTCGATCTGATCCACAAGACAAACAGCGACATTGCGTGCAGAGTCCTCGGCTGCACGAAAGTCAGCCGGTCTCGATAGGAGTTCCTGGGCAACGTCAAGGCTGCTCGATTCTTCCTCAAACATTTCAGAATGCAGAAGTTTTTCCAGATATTTCCGATTGAGATCTTCTACCCGTAGCTTTTGTGGTTCTGGTTTATCCATACCGAGCACTCTATTGAGCCTCTGAAAGCGGGAGCTGGGTGTCTTCTTCTTAGTTGTATCAGGGTCAAACTCGGAGTTGGATGAGTCTGGGGATGGAGGTGGTGTGAACGGACTCGACTCCCGTGAACTGTGGTGGTCAGGAGCAGAGGTGGCGAGGCCATGTTTGGTGTTGAATGCATTAACCAAGTCCAGAGCACCGCTTTAAATAGTAAGTATTCAACGTTCAATGAGGACAAACTCAATTGACGAACCTCAGATTGTCCTCGTCAACCCACTGGTCTGCAGAGTCATCAAAGCCCTTCCAATGCACACACCACTGTTTCACTCCATTCTGGATGTGAAGACACAGTAGATTAGTTAACACGTACCTCCTCGCAATACGCCGAATTGCTTTTACTTCCCACTCATCTGAATTCTCCGATTCTGCGGCAAAATCATGTCGGGATTTCTTGCGGGGTGAATTTCCAGCACCACTCTGATTCGGAACTACAGATTCAGACTCTGAATCCGAGAAGGCAGCCGCCCGGTGTCGACGCTGGCCAGCCTGGCTTAATAAGATCTCGCCTCGGTTGTGCGGTGTGTTACTACTATGCACGTTCTCGGATGCAGCACCAGAACCCGTGTCAACAACCATTGCGGTGCCACTGTTCTCAGCGATAACCGGTGTAGGAGCAGGAACGTCATGCGGTGAAGAGGATGCATTGCCACTGCTGCTGCCGGGATCAACATCCATCGCGGCACCGTTTGCGCTCAATTCCGGTGTAGGCAGAACACCCTCCGGCGAGGCCGGGTCGTTACTGCCAGAAGGAATATCAACACGCATCTCAGTGCTTTTTTCTGGTGTAGTTTCCTGCAAAGAAGTGGATGTAGGCTCTCCGCTCCTTGAGGCTCCGGGATTGAGCCTAAAGTTGTATGTTAATTGCAGTCAATCTTTGCGGCAAGAAGAAGAAGATACGACCCAGGATTTACTTCAACGGGGTTTCCGACATAATTCATCTCTTCATTGGGATGTAAGGATCCAATGCTGGAACCATTTTTTTAGTTCAATGGTCGTGCAACAGCAGAACAACATACGCTGCACCCGATTCGGCGGTATTACCTGTCTCGTGGGACTCTGAGCTCGAATGAGTACTGTAGTGATTCTCGTTAGTCCTCCGCATCTAAGCCAAGTACACTTCAGGCTACCCTGAAGTATACCCTTTAGGGTCTATTAGATTGGTTGGAATAAATGGCCCAAGAGGGTGGTTTTGGGAATGGGCATACCATGGGATATGGGAAGTACCATGGCCCAGGGCAGAAGTGGTGACCATGGTACCTCCCATAGGCCCGCCGCAGGCGAGCAAAAATTTTGCCTGTGGTACCTCCCACAGGGGTATTTTTAGGCCAGGACCCCACAGACCACCCTGGATCAAAACATCAAAAGGGGTCTATCTCAAGCATCTGGGCACCGTTTGGGCTGCCGAAAGGCTTGTTGGAAAGCCCTCGCTCAGGGCTTTCTGCCTGTGAAGTAGAGACCACATCAGAGGACATTGATATTTTGCTGTCAGCATACCAGGCAGCCTGTAAATCAGCTCTGGGGCTGGCATCCAGTAGGTGATTGGCCTGGTACTGGGCTTGTTAGAAAGGCCTGAGCTAGGGCTATCACTGGGTACAATATCTGGCTGGTCTGAGCACTTTGGTATTTCCTGGCAGCGTACTGGGCAGCCAGTAAATCGGCTCTGGTGCAGGCATCCAGTCAGTGATTGTCTTAGTAGCAGAGGTCCTTGCTAAAGCTATTGGTGAGTGGATATCATTATTTCTATTTTTATGCTAGCATTGTAAGATGAAACAAGGTGACCCATCAAATACCTGCTTCATCCTTGGTATGTTTGGCACCTCCTATCACCTTTGATATAATCACATCTGTGGTACCTCCCATTGCCTCATGGTACCTCCCACCATCCTGTGGTACCTCCCACTATGTGTCTTCATCCTGTGGTACCTCCCATCATTCCGTGGTACCTCCCACTGTTTTTCTTCATCCCATGGTACCTCCCACTAATCTATTCTTATCCTGTGGTACCTCCCATACAATTCCCAAAAGTGGTCACTCCATCTATCAACTCAAAAGGGAAACATTAAGGAACGTTACGGAAATCGACTTTGTATAACCAGCATGTGAGTTGTTTAGCTTTACTAACTATTTTTGGCACATTAACACTCACAACACAATGTAATTGGCTGAAAAAGAGTCAGCTCTGGGAAAGTATTCCGCAGTTTACAGGTCAACAAGGGCACCAATCGAAAGGTGTTGTAGAGGACTCTGGTAGCCCTTGAGAGGCTCTACAAGATGAAAACAGAGATCAGAGGTTTAACGAGGACTTTCCATTTTGGGATACTACCGCTTTGCATCCCAAAAAGGAAATTTTCGACCTAAACCCGGACCTAAGTCATAATTCAACCGTTTTTGATGATTCAACCCTGTATACATCGCTACTGATGCTTTCCCAGGCTAACTGGGACCAAATAAGGGCTGTCACAGTGTGGTAATTGGGTAAAAACTGTGAAAATTGGGAAATAATGTTCTGACCACAATAACCTGGGTAGTTAAGAGCTGAAAGGCCTCCTGGATATAGGTAACTGTTCTCCTATGATATAACAACAGTTTTAAAGCCAAATATCATGGGCTAGTGAAGAGGAGTAGCACAACTAGGCTACAGAGCAAAAATGGCATTTTGACTAAGTATGCACTTCTCCATGATATAATATCTTCCAAAAGCGATCCTCTATGGCCTCATAAGGAACATATACTAGAACACTGTGCAATTAGCAGCCAGGACACCCTACATTCTATAGTTTAATGACATATTCTCCCATGTACTTGTTTGCTGCATCTAGGATTATCACAGGGGCATATGTGATGACCTGAGCACTAATAACCACTTCCCTGAGGTATATGAAGAGTCCTGGGTCAAAAGAATGGCCAATATAATGTGGTAAACGTCGAAAATGTGAATGACATTTTGTCCCCATTTATGCCTATTTGATAAACAGGGCCCCAAGGAGAGTGTTTCTTGGGAAATGGAGAGTGAGAATGGAACTGGACAGCATAAATGAACAAGTTCGAGCTTTACTTGAAGTGTTTTGGTGTATTTTTGACCAGATGGTGTTGATGACTATGGGTCAGTATATGGGCACTTAAAGCCAAATCATCGAAAAAACTATTCTCTCAAATGTTCACCAAAACAGATGAAATAAAGCATAATATGGTAGAACTATACTGTCTGAACTCACTCACATTGTCTATTGCGCTCAACATGGTCTCCTAAGTCACCTATTCATGAAATAGCCAAAATATCTCATATGCTATTTTCGAGTTTTACAGAAGATACTGAGCAGTATTTTGGTCCAAAACTCCTTATTCAACTAAGTTGAATAGGAAAAGACCATTGGAGCATCATACATGAGCCTGTAGTATACTGAATATGGTGAACAACAATGTACAGAAAGATCACCTCAAATCACAGGGTATGAGGTGTCCTGGATAGTAGGCCTCTCCTTTTCTAGGAGGGATACATGTTTTAGTGCAAAAAGGTATGGTCTCATATGTCTTACATTATGGGGGAGTGTATTACAGGACCAGATCACAATTTTCTTGTATGGCTAAATCGTGGTCTTCTTCATGACTAAGTCATGTTATATCACCTGCAATGTGTTCACTTTGCCTGAAGGCACAACTTGACACATTTATGGGCTGTCTTTACTGCTATTAACCCAAGTTATTGTGGTCAGAACATTGTTTCCCAATTTTCGCACTTTTCACCCTATTATCACACTGTAATAGCCCTTATCTGGTCCCAGTTAGCGTTGGAAAGCATCAGTAGCTATGTATACAGTGTTGGATCATTCAAAGTGGTTGCATTATGGTCTAAGAACAGGTTGAGGTCGAAAATTTCCTTTTTGGGATGCAAAGCGATAGTGTCCCAAAGTGGAAAGTCCTCGCCAAGTGTCTGATCTCTATACCCGTCTTATAGAGCCTATCAAGAGCTATCAGAGTTCTCTATATTTTGGCTATTTCATGAATAGGTGACTTAGGAGACCATGTTGAGCGCAATAGACAATGTGAGTGAGTTCAGACAGTATAGTTCTACCATATTATGCTTTATTTCATCTGTTTTGGTGAACATTTGAGAGAATAGTTTTTTCGATGATTTGGCTTTAAGTGCCCATATACTGACCCATAGTCATCAACACCATCTGGTCAAAAATACACCAAAACACTTCAAGTAAAGCTCGAACTTGTTCATTTATGCTGTCCAGTTCCATTCTCACTCTCCATTTCCCAAGAAACACTCTCCTTGGGGCCCTGTTTATCAAATAGGCATAAATGGGGACAAAATGTCATTCACATTTTCGACGTTTACCACATTATATTGGCCATTCTTTTGACCCAGGACTCTTCATATACCTCAGGGAAGTGGTTATTAGTGCTCAGGTCATCACATATGCCCCTGTGATAATCCTAGATGCAGCAAACAAGTACATGGGAGAATATGTCATTAAACTATAGAATGTAGGGTGTCCTGGCTGCTAATTGCACAGTGTTCTAGTATATGTTCCTTATGAGGCCATAGAGGATCGCTTTTGGAAGATATTATATCATGGAGAAGTGCATACTTAGTCAAAATGCCATTTTTGCTCTGTAGCCTAGTTGTGCTACTCCTCTTCACTAGCCCATGATATTTGGCTTTAAAACTGTTGTTATATCATAGGAGAACAGTTACCTATATCCAGGAGGCCTTTCAGCTCTTAACTACCCAGGTTATTGTGGTCAGAACATTATTTCCCAATTTTCACAGTTTTTACCCAATTACCACACTGTGACAGCCCTTATTTGGTCCCAGTTAGCCTGGGAAAGCATCAGTAGCGATGTATACAGGGTTGAATCATCAAAAACGGTTGAATTATGACTTAGGTCCGGGTTTAGGTCGAAAATTTCCTTTTTGGGATGCAAAGCGGTAGTATCCCAAAATGGAAAGTCCTCGTTAAACCTCTGATCTCTGTTTTCATCTTGTAGAGCCTCTCAAGGGCTACCAGAGTCCTCTACAACACCTTTCGATTGGTGCCCTTGTTGACCTGTAAACTGCGGAATACTTTCCCAGAGCTGACTCTTTTTCAGCCAATTACATTGTGTTGTGAGTGTTAATGTGCCAAAAATAGTTAGTAAAGCTAAACAACTCACATGCTGGTTATACAAAGTCGATTTCCGTAACGTTCCTTAATGTTTCCCTTTTGAGTTGATAGATGGAGTGACCACTTTTGGGAATTGTATGGGAGGTACCACAGGATAAGAATAGATTAGTGGGAGGTACCATGGGATGAAGAAAAACAGTGGGAGGTACCACGGAATGATGGGAGGTACCACAGGATGAAGACACATAGTGGGAGGTACCACAGGATGGTGGGAGGTACCATGAGGCAATGGGAGGTACCACAGATGTGATTATATCAAAGGTGATAGGAGGTGCCAAACATACCAAGGATGAAGCAGGTATTTGATGGGTCACCTTGTTTCATCTTACAATGCTAGCATAAAAATAGAAATAATGATATCCACTCACCAATAGCTTTAGCAAGGACCTCTGCTACTAAGACAATCACTGACTGGATGCCTGCACCAGAGCCGATTTACTGGCTGCCCAGTACGCTGCCAGGAAATACCAAAGTGCTCAGACCAGCCAGATATTGTACCCAGTGATAGCCCTAGCTCAGGCCTTTCTAACAAGCCCAGTACCAGGCCAATCACCTACTGGATGCCAGCCCCAGAGCTGATTTACAGGCTGCCTGGTATGCTGACAGCAAAATATCAATGTCCTCTGATGTGGTCTCTACTTCACAGGCAGAAAGCCCTGAGCGAGGGCTTTCCAACAAGCCTTTCGGCAGCCCAAACGGTGCCCAGATGCTTGAGATAGACCCCTTTTGATGTTTTGATCCAGGGTGGTCTGTGGGGTCCTGGCCTAAAAATACCCCTGTGGGAGGTACCACAGGCAAAATTTTTGCTCGCCTGCGGCGGGCCTATGGGAGGTACCATGGTCACCACTTCTGCCCTGGGCCATGGTACTTCCCATATCCCATGGTATGCCCATTCCCAAAACCACCCTCTTGGGCCATTTATTCCAACCAATCTAATAGACCCTAAAGGGTATACTTCAGGGTAGCCTGAAGTGCCAAGTACGTGAAACAAACCAAAGAACGGCTGGATCTGAGGTACTAATGTCGTTCACAATCTCCATCTCCGGTGATTCTCCCCAGCCATATTTTGTGTAATGCTCAATGCATTTCTGCCGATTCAAGTTGTCTTGCAGCCTGAAAATGAAATATCGCAATCTGTGTATATATATATGCTGTGAAGACATACCAAGGATTTTGGTGTTCAATTACATCAACCGCATCAGAGAATAATTGTCCACACGATCTTGAAAAGTGATTAGCACGTAGTCTATAAATCTGAACCGCAGCACTTACATTGGCTTTGTGTTTCTGGCGCTTGAGAATACGTTCAATCTGTGCATCGTGCATATTAGCCGCCTTGCGCCGTGGCCGTGGCAGCAGTTGTCAGTTAGTGGGGAGTGATGTATCCATCTGGATGATACCCGCCCTTGCTGCGCGAATCCACTCTTGGCATGCTTGAATTCTTTCTTTGTAATATTGAGTGAGTACTGGGAGAGCAGTTCCCGTAACCAGAAGTAGAAGTGGCGATAGAGGCACATCATGTTCCATGTCCGGTCATCCTTGACGTCCAGCGCAGCAGGTCGTAATTTCTGTATCGCTCCAGTCTTGTCTGTGTAGGTAGCGCTGTCCAAGAGAGCATTTAAATTCATGCTGAGATTGATCTTGCATTTGGAAAAGTAGTTCTTTAGGGCGAGGAAACCCTCAAGACCCAGGCGCTGTGCGCGATCGCCAGCGTTTCCGAGAATGGTCTTGTCACGTGAATAGTATCTGCGAGTAGTGTCCCGCTCGTGCGGTGCAGGAGAGTGAAGAAAATGCAGTGATGGTGTGTAGAGAATTTGTGTGCTATGCATTGTTGCAGCCATGCTCGGGTACAGAACATAACCGACTCGCGCCTGGCTACCGAGTTGTTTGAACAGGTTGTCCGCTTCATCCATGGATATTATCGCATTTTGGATGTACTGGGTAAATGCGTCCTGCATGTGCTTGGCAACAGTTGGGGTGTATCCAGTGTGCAAATCACACCCTTTAAAAGCCATGAAAAGTATATACTGATCAAGCTCACGCAAGTATATTGCACTGCGCATCCACATGAATGGACCCATATCGCTGCCAGGGGGCAAGCGAAACAAGAGGACAAACAGCGTGAACACTATAATGTCATCCTTCCAGTTGCCATGAATATAACCTTGCGCACTGATTGCCTTGTCTAGGAAGGCCAGCAAAACCTCGCGCACGTGAACGGTGCGAGGGCGCCGTCCACGAGGAGGATTGGTGCGCTGAGGGCCCTGGCCACCAGGAGTATCGGTGCACAATGAATTGTCTGACTCTAGACCGGAATTAAATTAGTCAGCACGAGTGGGGGATTAATATGGAGAACAAAGTACCGGGGCTGTGTGGTTCTGGATCCGGATTTGAAGGACGAGTTGAGTCTGTTTCAAGATCGGGTTTATTTCCCGGTGGAGATCTTTTCGCAGCGGCAGAATCAGCACTTGGCCTAACCAGAGACTGTGAGAATATCATACCGGAGCTATTTGGTGGCGGGTCCATCGACTCTGTTTGCGGGTCTCTTATTGTGTCCGCTTCTAGATTATTTGGAGGTGTGGTAGCTGAGGTGGAGCAAACCTCGGGGCCCAGCTGAACGTGCTGTGCGTGTTATATCCGTGCAATCCAGTCTTTCAATTTTTTCCCATTATCGGTTCCGGTCACACTCAAACCAACTCCGATTATGCTCCTGTCACCTCCGGACACATTGCCATGCACTATATTATACCCTGCACCATTCCGGTAATACTCCGGCACCACTCCGGCTTACTTCCTTTGACCATGGTCCACCCGTTCCCGGACCTATCCCGGAATACATAGGTCTTGTCCAATTATGGATCGCCGAGTACTTTCCTATTTATTATACACTTCACCTTCACCACTCCATCTTGTCTTGGCCACCTCCGGCCTCACTCCTCACCTCGTTCACCCTCCGGTCATTCTGGTTCATCCCGGAACCTCTGGACTAGTCACCCAGCTCCGACCGGTTCTCCGCAGCTCAGCCGCATAGCACCGCCGCACTCCATGGTACATTCCGGACTGTGATTACATCATCACTCCGAACTCCGGTCCTCCACGTCCCTTGGTTCAGCTCCCAAATTGCCAACCAGTACCTCGGACCTTGTCCATATTGACTACCCACGTACCGGTCAAACCTCCGGTGCACTTATACCTCATTCACCTATGCTCCTACACTCCTGTTCACACTCCGGTCGCTTCGGACATTTCTCCGAAATCCGGAGTCACCGGAGACATCGGACTCTTGTCTGGATCATGCGGTATCATGCCTATTCACTCCTTATCCATTTATCTGTTCCTTATCACTTCTCTTCTATTGTTTCAACACCCACATCACTTCTCCTTTTTGTCTTCTCACATGCTGCGCCTTCTCATCACACTTCCATCATTCCACAACACTTCTTCATCTGCCTCAAGGCAGGTATCTTCACATTATCATCTTATCATTCTTCTATCCATCTATCTATCTATCTAACCATATGCTTTGCCTTTCTTCTTTATTCACTTGCTATTATTCTTCATACTCACTTGACCTATTCTGCCGCAAGGTAGTCTCTTCTTCCACATGGCATACTCTGCCTCATGTTACTTATCTTTGCGTCATGTTACTTATTTCCTTCTGTACTAATTACCCGACTCTAGTATTTATACCGGTACTTTACTTCCTGTAAACTATCCGGAAAATTAACGTTGTTTCCATGTTTCCTCTTCATGGACTGTTGCCAACTGTCTCCATCGTCTCCTGAGGTTCTTGTTCATTGCCTCTTGACATCTCCCTCGTTATGGCCTTGCTCCTGTCTCCCTCTGGTTCCCTCCGGGACTCCGGTCACCTTCGCTCTTCGGTCACATCTCCGGAGTTCTCGCTCGGCCATACCAACAACTGCGGTACAACTCCAGGTTGTCTCCTGCTTCTTGGATATGCCTCTGGTCCGCTCCGGCTCGTCATCGCTCTGGTCCGTCCCGGACCTACGTCGGAGGACTAACCAACAACACTGGTAACTGCGCTTGCATCTCCGGTCTAGGCTATCCGTGTTTCGTCACCATATTTGAGCTAGTACTGCTCAGACCTTGGTATTGGACACATTCCCATCTCGCAGCCCGAGACCAGTCAATTGGTCACCCTTGCTGAGTTGTGGTGTTCTGAGAAGGGCTGATCTAGACATCTGTTCATCTCTGAGTATCAGCTTGATCCGGCTCTGGTCATATGATCGGATATTCCTCATATTTCTTCCCCCTTGGCTCAGCGACATAACACTTATTCAGGTTGACGGTACAATGAATGCAGAGCAATATGTGGATATATTGGAGAGGGGACTCCTGGGAACGTTGGACAACCACGACATCGACTACCGATCTGTGTATTTTCAACAGGATAATGATCCGGAGCATACATCATGCCACGTCACACACTGGTTCGAGGACAACGGCTTCAATTTGCTCTCCTGGCCGCCCAACAGCCCAGATATCAGCATCATAGAGAATGCCTAGCATCAGCTGAAGGTCAATTATAATCAGCCAGGTTGAAGGAGCCGTTGCCAGTGGCAATTTTGGTCAGATCAACATCCTTGGAACGGATGTTTCTCTGTAACCCAGGGAGCTCGAATATTCCTGGTATCCTCGGGCTTGTGTCGGTGGCTACTCCCCAGGTCAAAGTCATAAGCCACGGAATTAGTTCTTTGACCTTTGGTCCCTCATAGTGCATCAGGCTGTCCAAATTATGTGCGCACACAATCGTGACCGCACGGTTCGGGTCACCGTTGATGTGATGCACCATCGGAATACCAATTGGAATTTTCACCTTGCCTGGAATCGGATCACAGACAAAGGACTGTGTGGTGAAATCAAACCGAGCGGGCTGAATGTTCGGTGGCATTTGGATATTGAGCATTTGTTGGCTCGCTATTTCCATGTCTTCGGTGTTGAAAGGGGCAGCATATGTGAGGCCGGCACGATAAGAGTGGTCGGGCTCAGAGTTCAGGATATACTCTGATGCCTGCGGATAGCAGCCGAACTCGGGTCGAGGCGCCGCGGGGGCAGGTGTCAGTCTCTCGAGAGCTGGTTTTTCCTGTTCCGAGATCGATTCAGGGGGCCACACAAATAGATTCAATGGTGGCTCGAGCGGAAGAACACCCTTGAAGGGCATTCCGAATTCTCGTGGCACGTCCGGGTTCGTGAGTGCTGAAAATTTATCAAGAGGAATAAAGTTGGCAGCACAAGCGAACACACCACTTTCAGACGACTTCATTTCTGATGGGTTAATATCAACCCAAGGAAACTTCGGCCCAGGTGAGCCATTTGCTTCAAGAGATGACGGCACAGAACGTGCTTCAATTTCTGCGGGCGGTACTAGGGGTTCAGGAAATGAGGTCTGTAGAACTGCTATAAGGCTACTGACGTACCCTGTGGCAAATTCTGTCCTTCCGCTCGACATGAGTCAATGTGGGACTCAGTGGCGGCTGCCAATACGCTCAGGTCAGATAATTGTTTCTGGAGCTCTGCATCAAGGTTTTGCAGGTCGATTGCTTGAAGCTTTTGCAGTAGAGACTCTAGCTGGGCCACCACCGTGGCTGCCATTGGCTGAGCAGAGGCAGATAAGTAGGACGGAGGCAGATCACAAAGAAGCAGCACAGCCCTGCACAGCTTATCATTAAATCGACCGGTGACAGGCTTTACCAACTCTTTTGATGGTAAAGGTCGACACCAGGCGATTTAGTCTGATTTATTCTGCTTCACCTACGACTTCCACGGGCCAAATAACGCCTCAAATATGTCCATGTGACTATTCAAACCTGTTGTATGGAGCCACATTGGCCAAAACACGCATAATCTTTCCGCCAGCAAGCATTGCAAAACCGACCTTATCCTCACTTCTAGGCACTCAGAAATGGGCTCTTAGGGCTCAAATGTCAGGCTTTGGCTCTCATGAAGTTGTGCCTTTTTGGATGCTGGGTATCTGGGTGCTTCCCTGGCCCTCAATGCTCTGGAAACAGTAGAAATGCAATTTTTTGAATCCTTTCACGTTAATGACCCAGGATACATGGTACGGCCCCGTGCTTTGCCTACGTTCTCTCACTGCCCATTCTACCTTTCACTAGGTACACTTTTTGTCTCGCTCCGGGACCACTCCTGACGTCTGCCACTGCCTCCCCGGAAATATGGCCAAAAGTGCAATCTTTTGAATCCTCAGTCAGTTTTGACTCGAGTAACCTCAACCAAGGCACTGGTTGGGACATTCAAATTTTTCAGCACAATTTATGGTAAAAAATGTCGTTTGTTTTTCAGACATTTTTCACTGAAAAAGTAGGTGAAAAACTCAAATTATTTTGACTATTTTTGAGCTTGAGGTAAAAAATTCAAAAGAAAGGCAAAAAGTGGTGAAAAATATTTGAATTTTTCACCTCCTTTTTCACTGAAAAATGTCTAAAAACCCAATGACATTTTTCACCGTAAATTATGCTGAAAAATTTGAATATCCCAACCAGTGAAGGCCTCTACACCTTCGTTTGCACTCGCTACAACACCCCCTGGCGGTCGTTTCGATCGCCCGCTTCGAAATCCCCGCCGCTGAGCTGCCAAATGTGGGTAAATTTCGACTTTGTACCATATTAATTTCTCACTTGGTTTTCACTCAAATAACCTCAACCAAGCCCTCAACACCTTCTTTTGGATGCCCTACGACACCCCCTGGCGGTCGTTTCGATCACCCGCTTCGAAATCGCCGCCGCCGAGCTGCCACCCGTAGGTAAATTTTCGACTTTGTACCATATTAATTTCTCACTTGGTTTTCACTCAAATAACCTTAACCAAGCCCTCAACATCTTCGTTTGGATGCCCTATAACGCCCCCTCGTGCTCTTTTCAATTGCTGGGTTCGAAATTCCCGCCGCCGAGCTTCCTCTCTCAGGTAATTTTGATGTTCTGCAATATTAATTCCTCACTGAGTTTTGGGTCAAATTGTCTCAGCCAAGGCATCTACACCTTCGTTTGGACGTCCTACAACACCCCCTGGTCCTCACTTCAATCGCCCGCTTCGAAATCCCTGCCGCCGAGCTGCCAAACGTGGGTAAATTTCGACCTTCTACCTTATTAGTTTCTCACTCAAATCTTGCCCAAATCGTCTTAAACAAGGCCTCTACACCTTTGTTTAGACGTCCTACAACACCCCCTTGCGCTCGTTTCAATCGCCCGCTGCCAAATCGATGCCGCTGCAGTGCTGCACGTGACGGGTGCACATTTACAGCAAGACGGAAAGGCATTACAGTCTCTTTAGAGTCACTAAGGGCTATGATCAATGAGTGTCTTCGGGTATCACAGCTTAAAATTCAGGTTCCATTGTCTAATGGCATTGCATAGAACAACATTGTGTATACCGTCCAATAGAGAAAGCTTTGTACAAAATTCAAGGGAGTGGTTTGTGTCTATGCTAGCTGGCTGAGAACTCAGGCTGTTGTGCTCTTGAAGCCCTCGTAAGTCATGTGTATGGCCACCGCCTTGGCCAACCCGGTCCCATCTGACAAAAACACCTCGTCAATGTCATTCTCACCCAGAAGCGCATCAAATTGTTTGCCAAAGCAGGTCAGCTCTGCATGGTCGGCCGCATCGGCATCGTCAAGAGGGACCCAGTGTGTTTCCGCTCAGCGGCGAAGCAAGGCCGCCACTTGCCTACGAGTATTTCGAGCTTTGGCGACATTTGTTCAAGTTGCGGCAAAGGTAGCCTTTTTAAGTCCAGCAACCTTGACCACATTGTCAAAGCTAATGGCTATCTCACCAGCGACCTGAATGATATTAAGGTGGCGTGCACTAAGGTTGATTCCCAGCACGGTGCAGATGCTGTCGATGTTTTTTTCCTCGGTGCAGTGGCGGTACCCAGTGCCACAGGCCAGGGTTCGCACGCGCTTGATGCGCTGCAACCGAATGGCATATTCACGGTGCAGGTATTCTGCAACCGCTGGCAGCGCCTGTGATGCACTCGTGGATGGCATGGCAGGCGGAGGAGCAGGCGCAATAGGTGTCGTGGTTGGTCCGGTCGGTGGCGCCGAGCCCAACATTGCGGCCGGCGGGATGGTGGCTACCACGCTGGTGCAGTCCTGAGATCAATAGGTGCATGTTAGGTTTCAATCCGCGACTGGTGACTGACAACTGGCCTCGTGGTAAACATAAATAACGTAGACCGGAACCTCAGCACCGAAGTTGCAACTTTCCAGGGCCGCACTTCTCGCCGCCGACGGTCCAACTGGCGTCAACAGCTTAAGTGTGGGGTCATCCTCGTTCTCCAGCTCTACCCAACCCCCTAACTCGCAGAAGCCGTGCATCCAATACGTGTAATCCTCGCGCACGATGTCAACCGGATTGTTTGTCGTTCTGATGCAGTAGCGGTCCGGCCGGGATCGTAACCCCTGCAGCATTTGTCCCAGCAGCCCAAAGCTGAGGTGTTGGAAGAGTGTATGATCGGGGGTAACAGGGGCGTGGGTTACGACCTGGACCTTCGAGCATCTGAACCCTGACGTAGTATAGCACTAGATAATACCGTGAGTAACTTTCTGGAGGTTGAGATGCCTGTGACTTACCGCGGCTAGGTAGCCCTGGAATGGGAGGAAAGTATAAGGCTACGACAACAGCTTGTGAGTAATAAGACAATTGCAAAAGCCCTTATCTCACTCACCTGAGCTCAGTAGCGGGGCCGATTCAATAGGCTCAGTAGCAACAGCCGACTGCTCAACCAGCCCACAGGTGGCCGGGGTTGTCAGCGGTGCTGCACCCAGACCCCCTCCCTGCAAGCACCCAATCTCAGCGATAAGAAGACCAACTCGCTGAGTACGTCAGGTCTGGCGCTGTGCAGAAAGCCGGTAAGTATGTGGGAGGTGAGATGATGCTTAACAATCACCGTCAATTTGGCGCATAAATGCCAGCTCAGCACATATGACTGCCACAACAACGGGATCCGGACTGGTAAGGCAAATGGCTTCTCCTTGACCCTGCACCAGAGGACTCGCGACTGCAGGTGGATCGTCCAAAATCTCGACAGAGTCAGCACACTCGTCAGGTAAGGCGAGAGTGCGCGCAGGCGGTGAGAAAGGGTGGAGAGAAGAGGTCTCGGAGTCGGAGTCAAAGACCTCTTCCACAATGGGGCTTATGGCCGCTGCTGCGACATCACTGTCCTCTTCGTCAAATGTGACTGAGTAAGGGTTGGTGGGGTGGGCCCAGCGGGCCTCGACGTCGCTCAGATCATCTTGAAGTTCTTGGGCGGCTGAGTAACACAAGTAGGTGACGGGCTCATCCGCTTGGCGTGGAGCTTGTGCAGTCCTACGGGGGGTTACAGCGAGGCTCTGCAGAGCGCACACGTGGAGCAGTACCTCGGGCACGGCGGCTCATGGCAGAAGGTTCCAAGTTAGTCGTGTTTCACCACCCCTTTGATACTTGTGATGTTCTCCAAACGTGACGCACATAGGTGTGTGTTTCAGTTTTCCATGGAGGGTCCGCCCACTTTTACTTTCAATTTAGGAGACATGAAATTTAAGTGGTAACTACTTTCTACTACCCCGTGTTATGCATCGGATTCACAAGTTGCTCATGTAGCCACAAATCAAAAGTAGACGTCCCTCGCCCCTCATTCACCACTGGCCGGAGAAGGAGCTCACACAGCGCTGAATCCAAAAACACATTAATGGTGTAGAAGCCGGTATATATGAAACCCGAGGGGCGACCAAATGACCGACGTCTAGAGGAGTCAGTTTTTTGAGAGTGCGCTGAATGACAGATATATACGCACACAAGTGTCCTTGCCAATGAAATTGAACTGGTGTACCGCTTGGTAAGTGAAACTAGCACAAAAGAACTGACAGTGGACTTACGATGATTCTCCAACGATGGGCTACGGGAGTCATATCAGAGTCCGATCCGCACTTGATCACTGCGACCCGCCAAGAACTCGGTGTCAGAAATACCCAGTGCCGGTAACTGACCTCGCATTTCAGGGGGATGACCGACCCCATGGATGCAATTGTCAACGCAGAGCATGAAGAGCTTGACAAAATATGATGTGGTGTGGTCTGGTGAGCGAGAGGCGATTTGCTGGCCCAGGTGGGCTGCAACCGCGTCGACTGTCTTTACACGGTGATCATATATGCTCACGAGGAAGGCCAAAGTTTGGAGTGACCGTTTGGAGTGACCGCACACACTATACTGTTGTCAGTGTGATGCTCAAAGGTAACTTCTAAGCATACCTCAGCGAAGCGTAGGGCACCCACCGCAAAATTGAAGCCCTCAGTAATAGCAATGCACTCGGGAAGATCCCAGGGGGCGTTGTGACCAAGAAGGATGGTGGCAAAAGCTGAGATTTTCCACCCGTTGTGCTCTGCTTTTGCGCGGGTATTGGCGATAAGGTTGGGCTGGAGTGAGCGCAGTCAGTGATGAGCGCAACGATGGTGGCAAAGAAACCTGACCTGGATCTCCATCCGCTCAATAATAAACATACGCACGGGATGGGAGGGATTGGTTGCGGGCGGAACAGGGGTGTCTTGATGGAACTCGTACCAAGGGGCCAGGATGTTGTGTGCGCCAGGATCCATGTGAAGAAGGACATTCTGGGGAATCAAGAGCGCCTCCTTGCCCTCGATAAAGCAGAGCAGGAGCGAGATGCTGATCGGGAACGGGCCATGTTGCAAAAGGAGGCAGTGCAGGGCGAGGAACATTCTGTGCACGCGAAAGGTGTGTATGCGCTGTGGAATGGGTATAGCACCAGGCGTGAATACGGGACGGAACATATGCAAGGAGGGAGCCTGTTGCCAGTAGTGATAATGTCCGCTGAGTGCCATGGCCGCGTGCCGAATAATTGTGCGCTCAGGGTCTGCACCGTGGGTGATTGAGGTAGGGGCCTGGCCGGTCCCGCGAACACCGCTGTAGAATGAAATGAAATGAGTGGAGGGTATGAATGCAGGGATGGAGCGGGATGGGACGAACACAGAAATGATACAATAGTCCTTAAGAAAGGACTCGAAGGCGACGTCAGTGTCGCATCACACAACTTCTTCCTGTTGAGGATCTTGATTACACATGACAAAAGGGGAAGTTGTGCTAAAATGTGTCTCGATGTAGATAATAAGGTCCAGAAGGCATTCCCCCCCGGCCTCAATCATCTTGGTGTGCAGATAGGCAAAAGGGTGCGCCGCGGCAACTGGGCGGATCATTCCACAGACATTCTCGTACCATTCCTCAACATTGGAAGGCTCAAGGATGTCCACTCCGAGTTCCAGCGGGGGAAGGAGTGGGTGCAATGGTGGTGGCAAGGGTGGAGGCAACGGCGGGTCTACGGGCTCCTGGTCGATCTCAAGCAGTGATCAGCGATGGAGCTCATGGCAAGAAATAGAACCGTACAAACCTCAATGGGGGACTGTGCTCGCAGGGGACTAACTTGTCGCCTAACGCGGTGAGGTGGAGACGTGATCTTAATAGATGAATCAGGGAACTGCGAGATCAAGCGTTAAGTGCAAGAGACTTACTTGAGACTGAGGTCAGCGTTGCCAGATTAGGGAGGGCTGGGGGGGAGGAGTCTGCGGTCGCAGCAGGGGATCGGAGGCCGGTTGAACGAGGAGAGCGGCTAGGATCTGCAAAACACGGATTAGGAAAAAGAATGAGAGATGGCTCGATGTCGCACCGGGTTGATATTCTCAGTGACGGGGCAGAGATCGTCGTAGCAGTTGATGTCGAGGGGTTCGTTGCGACTGGCCTTTCCGGGTTTTGCGACTGTGCTGAGTATGCATAACCCGACACACAGATGCAAACCGAAGAGAGGGGTGGCCAGTGTGGAAAACCGTTCAACGGGCCCAACCAAGTGGCCAAAGTGTGGGCTGAGGGAGAGATTAGACGGATATAAATAGTTCAACCAACAGCACACACCGACTTGAATCCAGGGGAGGGTAACCGGTGCGTTGTCGTCGGTCGATGGGTTGGAAAACTTGCCGTCGAGCTTGACAAAGTCGCGGTATCCAAAGGTGTTGTCGTTTACCTTAGGGTGTGGCTTGAGTGTATAGACCCCGGAGCGAATGGTAGTGTGCAGAAGGATCCAGCGCTGGGAGTGGAGGTTGTTAGGCTCTCCCACGTCTTTGTCCTCAGGGGGAGCGGGAAGGGAGTAGTGGTTAAGTGCAAGCTGAGCGTCGAGGAGGTGGGAGAACTCAACGGCGGCCATAGTCCCCTGGTAGGGGACCTGAATTTTGAAGAGGAGGCCGACATCCTTAAGTCGCGTAGCATATAGTTTGGCACGCTCGTTGCTGATTTCGATTTTGGGTGCAGGATATTTGTCTGGCTTGTAATGGCTGCCGAACGCCTAGAGAAAGACATCTGGATTGAGATGTGCGATGGGGAACGGGCCGCAGGACGCTGAGGAGCAGGTGGGGGTTCACGAGGGGGCAGCGCAGGTGGAGGCAGTCTAAAACAATTGGATAAAGAACACTGAAAAGTGGAAACGAGGAGAACTCACGGGACGGGCAAGTTTAGAGTGTAGCACGAGTATCGAATATCACGAATATTCGTGCCAAGCCATTCGCGAATCACGAATATTTGTATTCGTGAGTTGAGGTGGCAGTGCTATTCGTGTGAATGTGAATATCAGGTTTTGGAGAAGTTGATATTCGCGAATATTCGTCGGGTAATCCTTGGTTAATCACCGTGGAATACTGTAGTATTTTAATCAAATGTTCAAGTGACGGCTGACAGAGGGTGGTAAACTGAACAAATTGAGTGCATGTAACGGCATCATTCCAGTTTTTTGGGCTCAAATAGGGGTAAAAATATCAAAAAATGTCGGCCGGCACTTGCCGGCCATCTATTTATGGTAATTTTGGGTGATTGCTGAGGAATGAACACCAAGTCGAGTGAACACCTGTGGTGACAGGTGACATGGCATGAACATTTAGTCAAAATAGTAGGGAGTTTGTTGTTGAAGACGACAGCTCGTAGTTCAGTAGCTGAAATTAAACTCTATATGCGTGGTATTCGTGAATAACTCACAACTAATGAGTATTCAAACTCGCTGAATGTGAATAGTTGTGAATCACGAGTATTCACTAATACTGCTTACTAATCAACGAATATTCGCCATCAATACTCGTACGAATGTGAATGTCACTTCTCCAACTTTGATGAATATTCATATTCGCGAATGCATATTTGTGCTTCACTCTAGGCAAGTTGTTATGGGAGAGCCAGCGTGGTGCAAAGACAGAAGGTAGTGGCCTCCCACAACAGGATTTCCTGTGCAAGGCCGGAGTAAATGGGGCGGATAAGAACGAAAAGCAATAATATACAGAATAGAAACCGGCGCAGGATGTGCAAACACACCTGCCTCGGCGACGACTGTAGTTGTGAGCCGCCGTGTCCATGGGTGGTGGTGCATGCGAGATATAAGGGTGACAGCAGCCTGCGCACAACTCTTGGATAGTGTCAGGGGTCTAGCACGCAGGGGGGTCAGGGACGACAAGGGGGAGAAACTGGAATGACTTGCGCTACAGGGGACGTTCTCGCTCAATGCAGAGCTCCAGCGCAGGACAAACCAGTGTCGCATTGCGAGCATTGACCGCGGGGTTGAGACGACATGGAGGCAGGAGGAAGAGAGAGGGGTGAAGGGGAGCGATAGAGGTGTAAAAGGCTATATCTGTCTGCCGGGCGGCACTGTGATGCGACCATGCGGAGGTTGGCTTGGCTCTGCATGGGCACGTGCACCTTGGAAATTGCAAAAGATGAGATAGTGATGAATACTGATGGGACTTTTTCTTTCGTGCCTCAAGATCTCGAGGAAATATGATGGCAACTGTTCTTTTCCGGCCTCAAGATCTCGACAAAATTGATAGAGACTACTTTTCAAACGTCGAGATCTATAGACCCCTCGATTCAGCCTCAAGATCTCGAGACATGGCAAAATATACTCAGAAATCGACATCTATATAATAATACATAGATCTCGATGAAGAAAACGAAAATTGTTCGAAATCTTGAGAGATCTCGATAAATTCTCAAATTACCTCAAGATCTCTAAAGATCTCGATGTTTTCATCCTTAATTCCGGATTTTTTTACTTTTGTCCAATAAGGGCCTTCATAGATCTGTACTACAGCAGCAACCCAATATGGTGTCAAGTAATTGGTGAGGGGAACGTAGCTATGCATATGTAGTTTGTGTTCCCAAAAGATGGGGAGTGCCGGGGTTGATCTGGCAGCACAGTGAACAGATGACTTCAGTGGAGCAAATTGTCGGGTCTAATTAAATCAAATGTTAACCGCAAACCACCGCACTGACACGTCTTTTTGAACGAAATAATGTCTGTTCTTTATTGTACATCCTCCCATACCTCTATCAATGCATATCCAACTCTCACCTACCAAGAGGGCACGTATTGTGTCCCTCAAGAAGCGTGGTTTCAACTTCACCGACATCGGAAAAGAACTGGACTGTGACCGGTCCACCGTGTGTCGGACGTATCACAGACAACAAGCAAAGGAGGATTTCTATGCTATAACACCTGGTTGGGTCGTCCCAAGTGATTAGATGCCCATGATCAGCGCATTGCATGCAGAATGATCAAATCAGGGCAAGCCCAGACCGCTGCTGACGTCCAGCGCGACCGAGTTCCGAGTGTTACAGCCTGGACAATTCGCCAGGCACTTCAGCAGGAGGGTCTAAATGGGCGACACAAGTGAAAGGTCCCTCTGATGACAAAAACCCACCAACAGAAGTGTGTTGAATGGGCGCAACAACACAAAAATTGGGGGCTGTCAGATTGGAATGCTGTGATTTATTCTGATGAGTCCAAATTCAACATCTTTGGGTCAGATGGGATTTAGTACTGCAGGGGGACCCAACAAGGAGTTTGAGCCCCACAATGTGCAGCAGCACTTGAAGCACAGCGGCGGCAAAGTCATGGTATGGGGTTGCATGACATCAAAGGGCTTTGGGCACCTTATTGTTATATCCGTGCAATCCAGTCATTCAATTTTTCCCATTATTGGTTCCGGTCGCACTCAAACCAACTCCGATTGTGCTCCCGTCACCTCCAGACACATCGCCACACACTACATTATACCCTGCACCGTTCCGGTAATACTCCGGCACCACTCCAGCTTACTTCCGTCGACCATGGTCCACCGGTTCCCGGACCTATCCCGAAATACATAGCTCTCGTCCAATTATGGATCGCCGAGTACTTTCCTATTTATTATATTTATTATACACTTCACCTTCACCATTCCATCTTGTCTTGGCCACCTCCGGCCTCACTCCTCACCTCGTCCACCCTCCAGTCATTCTGGTTCATCCCGGAACTTCTGGACTAGTCACCCAGCTCTGACCGTTTCTCTGCGGCTCAGTCACATGGCACCGCCACACTCCATGGTACATTCCGGACTGCGATTACATCATCACTCCGAGCTCCGGTCCTCCACGTCCCTTGGTTCAGGTCCACTTCACCCGCGTCGTCTCGGACCCTGCTTCTATGCATATGCACGCCTCCAGAATTCCTGTCAACTATCTCCGGTATGACTGCTTGCTTCTATGTCCGCTCCGGTGACCCGGAGCTCCCAAATTGCCAACCAGTACCTCGGACCTTGTCCATATTGACTACCCACGTACCGGTCAAACCTCCGGTGCACTTATACCTCATTCGCCTATGCTTCTACACTCCCGCTCACGCTCCGGTCGTTTCGGACATCTCTCCGAAATCCGGAGTCACCAGAGACATCGGACTCTTGTCTGGATCATGCGGTATCATGCCTATTCACTCCTTATCCATTTATCTGTTCCTTATCACTTCTCTTCTATTGTTTCAACACCCACATCACTTCTCCTTATTGTCTTCTCACATGCTGCGCCTTCTCATCACACTTCCATCATTCCACAACACTTCTTCATCTGCCTCAAGGCAGGTATCTTCACATTATCATCTTATCATTCTTCTATCCATCTATCTATCTATCTAACCATATGCTTTACCTTTCTTCTTTATTCACTTGCTATTCTTCATACTCACTTGACCTATTCTGCCGCAAGGTAGTCTCTTCTTCCACATGGCATACTCTGCCTCATGTTACTTATCTTTGCATCATGTTACTTATTTCCTTCTGTACTAATTACCCGACTCTAGTATTTATACCGGTACTTTACTTCCTGTAAACTATCCGGAAAATTAACGTTGTTTCCATGTTTCCTCTTCATGGACTGTTGCCAACTGTCTCCATCGTCTCCTGAGGCTCTTGTTCATTGCCTCTTGACTTCTCCCTCGTTATGGCCTTGCTCCCGTCTCACTCTGGTTCCCTCTGGGACTCCGGTCACCTTCACTCTTTGATCGTGTCCCCAGACCTTTGGTCACGTCTCCGGAGTTCTCGCTCGGCCATACCAACAACTACAGTACAACTCTGGATTGTCTCCCGCTTCTTGGATATGCCTCCGGCGAGTCTAAGACTGCTTTTGCAGCCCCAGACTCGAGGCGAAAGGCCTCGAGGCCGATCGTCCATTGTACCCCGAGTCCCCGCAGATTAATAGGGACCAAAGCCGTCAACTCAAGGCACTCATTACCAAGTAATAACCACCAGTTGAGCCAACATTACACTGAGGTGCGGCCCAAGGCATCGTTGTTCATCCACTGCAGATCAGTGATGGGCATGCGGAACACACAGTAGTTCTCGGTGTTCCTCTGGTTCTAGTAGCGCTGGATCAGTAGCCCAATTTGCATAAGCACAGGTGTGGATTTTACCGTGTGAACAGCCGTGGTCTGGTCTTGGGCCGTGCTGGTAAACACCTGTGTGAGCCTTCAGCATGGGGTTCTAGTCCGGCAGATAGGTTGTGCACATTGTATATCTCTGCGATCCAAAGTCGAGGAGTGCGACGATGAATCCCTGACGTCTTATACCGCGTACCGTTAGGGAGTGACACAGGTGATACCGTAGGTGTCACAATGTCACACTGTACCTGTCACCCGCACCCGTACCCGCACATTACCGTGAATTATAACTGCAGGTATTTAAAAATAACTGGAGCACACAGAATTGAACCTAAGGCAGTTGGGTTTGCCTCAAAAGATGGATCCAAGCCATATCCAACTAGAGCTTTGAGAATTGCCCTACAGCAATACAGTCCAATTGAGTGCAATCAAGGAATTGTGATTTGATCAAACATCCTACCAGAGGAAGCTCACAATATCTGGGTCTCTATCCATGGTGCTGTGGTCTACTTGGCTATCTAGCTTCTTCAAATTTCTATTCAAACTGCCAAGATCATGAGTTCAATTCCCTCCTGGGGACCTTTTTGGAGTTTGGGTACGGGTTACGGTATTCACGGTACAGTTGCAGACAATCAAACCCGACAACCGTGATCCTGAGTTTTTGGGTAATATTTCGGTAAATCTGAGGTCAGAATCAGATTCAGAGGGCCGAAATACCCCCAAAACCAATTTTTCAGAATTTTCCCACGATAAATAAGGGTTGGCGAAATTTTGGACAGGTTTGAACAAAAATTGTGTGTACCTCTGTAGCCATATGGGACGGCAAAAAAATAATTATATGTTATGTAGACATGCAAAAACACTATTTAAGCATCCCAGCCTCCTCCAAATCCTTCAAGGTTGTTGCTGAAACCTGTCTGTGGGACTTCTGCCTTCAAACAACCCATGCTGCAAGTCTGCCGGTCAGCCCGATCCGGTAAGCACTCATGAAACACCAAGAGCGCTGAATAAAATGTTGAATAACCTCAGGAGGGCATGCATCTAAGTACTGAAATGCATGATCCTTAGCTTCTTGAAAGCTAGTCTTGGGTGATTGCCAATAGCGATACTTGCACCAACCCCAGTACTACAAAATGATTTAGTTATTTCATCCATGGAAAGAGAAGCCACTTACCATTTCAATAGGGTTCAATTCACAATGAAATTTGGGGAGAAAAATACACAGATGACCTCGGCCCACAATTAAGGATTCAAGTGTTGGTGTCTGGTTGCGAAAATCATCTTGCTGACTGAGCCAACATGCCATGCAGCATCCCTCACTATCCAATGGGCAAACAGGAGCACACTTGGCTCTTTTGAACTTTTCAGTATCCACACCACGCTCTTTGAGTACTCGCTCAAGTCTCTTGGCCTTTCCATTTATTGACATCTTCTGTTCCTTGCCACGTTGCACCACAGAGGGATTTGACATGTGGATAATAGTGTCCCGCTGAACTCGCTGCTTCCCTCCATCCCCCTTGTTCATTTCGAAAGCTTTCAAAGCATCTGGTCCCAGTGATGCATGTGCAGAAAATTGGTCAAATACAAAGAGAGCCTGGCACCCAAGAAAATTGTGATGGCATTATCAACTTGCTCAAGCAGTTGCTTTGTATCCCACCATGGATCACCGTTACTGCTAGGGGAAATAACCTTCCTGGCATCCTTCAAGATTTTTCCAGCGGGATCACGAATAATTAGGTGACCAGAAACCTCTGTGATGAAGTCAGAGACATGTATTAATCGACCGCGGCCTTTCTTTTGCAAGATTATCTGCCCCTCCTGGAGCCATGCTTTGGCCTTATAATCATTGGCATAAAAGCAGCACTTATTATGAAAGAGTGCAATAATCTCCTTTTCCCCCTCCTTCAGTTTTGGTGCCACCTTTTCTAAATCAGGCCCTTTGTGTTTTGTCATGAGCTCCTCATATTTTGCCATGGTTGGCAAGAAGACGTTGTCCCGATACTCCAGGGGGAGAGAGAAGGGAGATGAGATGCTGAGAATCTAAGTTCTTAAGTATTGATAATGAATGGTCACATTGGGAGGTGGTGTGATGAGATGGAACATCTTTGGTAGAAGTTCAAAGAGTTCAGAAGCTAGCCGTGGTACCCATCAATACCATCAAACTTCAAGTTTTGGACAAACGGCTCGAGAGAATTTCTTCTTTCATTCACCAAACGATAGCCCTTGTTGAGAGCTTCAATTTCCGGGTACTCCGAGGTCGATTACATAAGATTTGGGGGGACGGCAAAAATTTGAGGGGTGATGGACACTATTATGTCATTTTTTCCCCAACTTGACGACGTGGAAAATTTACAATATATTCCAGAAGTGCTATTAACAGCAAAGAAAGAGAATCCCACGAGCCGTTCTCTCGGTATGGGAAGTTGTCGGGTTTGATTGTCCGCAACTGTATTGGAAAAATCCAACACCGCACCTACACCCGTGGCACCCGTACCCGGTTTACCTGTACCTGTGTCACACACTACGTACCGTTTGGACACAATCACCGCACATGAACACATGGATGACAAGCGATTGTGGTACCTCAATGAGCTCGGCAATAGCCCCGGTTGCAGCACTGGACTGGCCCTGGTTCATTGCCGGGAGCAGTGCACCAATGGTGAGGATCGGCGGCCCTAACTCAGGCGCGTCCCACCCCAGAACCCGCCCAAATCATCCCGCATGTGGTCCCTGTACAATGCGAACTCGGTCTCCGAGATACAAGTGGTGCGGAATGCGCAGAAGATGCATTTGGAGGCTTTGGACAGGGATGATGAAGATACATCGGTGGTCGGGGCGGACAGGTGGCATTGGTGCTGCCTCCGCGACTGGTGTCTCTCGAGCCACTACAGCGAGACGCACCCCATTGAGCGTTTCAACTCAAGCAACGAACCCAGCATCCTCTCAGAGTCCCAACCAGGGTCATTGTCATGCTCAAGGTCGTACCTGGTCCTTGCACCTTCTTTCACTACGACATGATCGCCGGGGACAACTGCGAAAACGGCAGGAGATGGGTCAGGGAACGCTACCCTTAGGTGAGTCACATGGCGAAAGGACTCGATTTCGTTGTCCGTAGGGTGCACGTCGACAGTGCAGAACGAGTGCGTGCGGTGGCACAGCAGGCCATCGAGGTACTGCTGCCCCTTATATTTGAAGATCCCAGACGGCTGCTGGGGCCATGCGGGGGGCTGAGCAGCGAGAGGATGCTGGGTGCGGCCTCAGGAAAGAGCTCTGGGAAATTGAGCACTGGTTTTGTTGAAGCACGGCCAGAGTAACCAGAGGTACTGGCGCGGTGTTCGATTTTGGCCGCAATAGTATGCGGGTCAGCAGTCCTGTCGGCGCTGCACGGCAGGGCCGGCGGCATGGGCACATCACCGGCGTGGTTGTTGGGGCCATCCTCAAGGAAGGCTACAGGTAGGGTTAGATGCGCCTGGACATGAATGATCCGTTGTTACATCTGTCCTCCTCATCCTCCTCACCATCGTCGGATCCGCCATCGTGGACGGCCGAGAAAGGTGAAGTATTGGTGCAGGCAGTGGGGTATATGCATTTTGCAAGGCGCGTTCCGCCGGAAGGGTTTCAGGTAAACTTTGTTGGTACTTTTATGGCAGAAGACGTCCCAAGCATCCTGGGAGCTTTGATTGCTGACGAGCGGCAAGAAAGCTTTGGATACACCGGGTTCAGGACCTTATGTTGATCTCAATAGCGCCCAGCTTTGGGCCCAAGCCGCCATGGACCACCGGCACACTGAGGGTGCAACACAGGTGCTCATCCCGCCGCACATGGAGAGACTGCTGCGCGTGATAGAGGGCGCCCCTCCACAGCCGCCATGAGATTTAGCTGTGTTCTGTGATTATTGTCCTGACTAACCCTCTCCAGCAGTCTCATCATCACCAATGTCACACTGCTTCAAGGTGCCAACGGGTAGGGACAATTGTAACTCCATTCTATCTACTGATCAGGTTTTCTTAGGGCCTGGCGCCTGGTCATTCAACTAGTCTATACACCAGGGGGGTAATTCCGATTCTATGAGGTGAGCAATATGTTATCGTTTTATTGTGGCAGAGACTAACTTACATCTTTAGAAAGAGATCCATTTCTTCCTGGTGCTTTCTTGGAGCTTTTGCATCTCAATCCCCTCTTGTACATGTGTGACAGCCAACTGCACAGGAATATTATTGTCAGTGCGCGCGTTGTGAGCTGTCACTTTGTGATGCGCTCTGAACGCGGCCAAACGGGAGGAAAATCATACTCACGACAGCGACTCCGTATCAATAAAAAGCATCGGATACACCACCACCAGGGCCAGACCCCGAATCGAACAGGGTTCTCTTGGAGAATCGCTCCATCCCAATGTATCGAGTCCAAGCGTGTTACCGTTACACTATCTGACCGCGAGTACTCACCGAGACCACAAGCAAAAAGGATCCTCTGCGTCAGCAAGGCCAGACCCCATAACGTATTCGTCTCGCGCACGTTACCATTCCGCCACCTGGCCGAACATCAGACTCCGAATCAATAGGAAACCCACAAGCAAGCAGGAAAATATTGATAGAGCTATCTGGCCGTTCAATGCGTTCACTCAAAAACTCAACGCGCATTCACTCAAAAACGAAACGGAGGCAAAAGTTTCTTGATGGTTTATCAAGGCCAGACCCCGAATCGAACGGAGACCTTGCGAGGAAACGTTACAGGCTCTCTTATTTGTCTCGCATGCGTTGCCGTTCCGCCACCTGGCCGGTACTAGGGAAGGAAATGGGGGGGCAAACGGAGACGAAGTGGTTGCGCTATGGGAAACGGGGCGACCAAACGGAGACGAAGTGGTTGCGCTATGGGAAACGGGGCAACTAAACGGAGAACTGAGGCGGTTCTTGGGAAACGGGGTGGCTGAAACGGGAAACGGATGCGACACGAGGCTGCTCCGAGTCAAATTTCTAACCCCTTCGGAATCGGGAACGCGTGGGCGATCACAGAGGCGAGTCAGAACTGAAAAGGTGGAACGTCTGTTTCCAATTAAAGGGATAAATACGCGCGCGAGTATCGGACAGAGTACAGTATAAAAGCCAGCTGTAAGATACGGAATGAGCATCTTATTACCTCCCACTGCATTTACCTAAAGCTACTCCCCCTGAAGTACACCAGGGTGGGGAACTAAATTAAAATACACTCTGCTACGGGTCGTGCCGCCCAATAGTAGGACAAACCAAGGTCACCTAGAAGGCCAGGGCTTGTCAAGAAACCCCGTCCGTCTCACCTCCGTTTCGATAAATCGATACGGGGGAAATATAGTCAATCCGGAGTTGAAAGCGCGCGGTAGTAGATTAACGCGGCACACCACCAAACGGCCAGTCGCCTAACTTGGCTTCGTGCAACCGTTCCTTTTCGGAGTTCGAGCGCATATCCTTGCAAGGAACCCACCCCATCGTACACGGAAGGCCTATCCCACGCGATCATACCATTTCCCCCATTCAATTTGCACACTTCACCCCCGAGTCTTCGAAACGGAAGTGATTCCGTTTCAAGGCGTTCACCAACGGAGAAACTAGGCTACGAAGGGAATCGCTATAGCCATCCGTATAGTGTTGCACCGTTCTGAAGAGACCTGCCGTCCGATACGTTCGAGACGGGTGGATAAAGCATAACAGATAACCCGAGTACTCCGGAACGGAACAGCATTCGCATTGCGGAGCGTACCCTTCGAGCAAGTGTAGAAAACTATCCATCCGCGGTACCTTCGGAAGGCCAGCCCCCAACGAAGAACTAAATCTTCGAGGAACCTGGCAAAGCGTTCAATCCAAACGGAGAGAACTGTACACACACACGCACCACAAATTATATATCGCGCGTTAGCGTACCTTAAAACTACGCAGCTCCGTGAAAGAGCAATTTCCCCCTAGAGGACGAATTAAATTCTGTAAAACACTACTTGACTATACCCACCCCGGGTCAGGCAGTTCACAGAACCGCAGTCCGCATCACAGCGTCTTCAGTATCTTTCCAAGTGGTTGTGGTATCTATGTTTTCTACATTCATCCCACCTGAGCCCAGCTCCTGTATGATTACTTCGCGTTGACTGGCCCACATGAATTCCGTCTACACCTCCAAACTGCATATGAAACCATGGGATTAAGCCTCACAAAAGCACCACCAAAACAGCTGAATTCATAAAAAAACTGTAGTTTCACGCACGACCAGCGACTGTGAAAAATAATGTTCGTTCATTTGTATGTACATTGACTCCAGAAGTCCGCCATACTTAATAAGGGCGCCACGCGAGCGAGCCCTTCTGTATAATTTGAGACAAAAAAAAAAAAACCTGAGACACGAGTGAACCGTCTTTTGTATGTGTTTCTACGAGATTTTAGGCAACTTAACCAACAAGTGGATGATTAGGACGAACACAGCCCCGGTGAGCAGTGATTGAATAGTTGTCTGAAGCGGGGAGGAGAGACATCAAATAGTTTTACACATAAATTAAGAATACAGCGCGTCACAAGAATTAGGCATAACGGCGGAGTGCAAAAGGAATTGTGGTGCTATCCCAAGGGAGCAACCAGTCATCTTGGTGAGCCTTGTAGCGGCAACAGAACTCTTGAACTACTCAGAGCTGATTAAGCTTTTTTGTGTCCAGCACTTCATCTCATGCGGATATGTACACCGTGTCCAGGCCCTTGAGGTAAGCTGCTTGCTGCAGCTGAAAGCGACTGAGCATCTGGTAAAGCTGCAGCTCAAACTCCTTGAGGGGTATGGGCTGCTCTGTCATTGCTACAAGGTCCTATCTCTCTTTGCAGTAATATGCCATTGCCACTGCCATGCCGATCACTGCCTCCTGTGAATACATTGGTATGCAGTTGGAGCAGTATACAGAAGATTGAGGACTTACATCTGCGCCGTCATCAAAGGACTCCAAGCCACAACCCTCCTGCGCAACAAACTTGTACGCTTGCGCAATGTGCTTGTCTAGATTGTGTGCAAGTTCCCAGGTGCACATTATCTCCTCCCAGACCATGTTGAGTAGAATAATAGCTTGAGGCTGTCAGAGTAAAGAACAGAATAACGTAGCTTCGGAGAGCGAGGATGTCCAGGATACCCGAGGGACTCTCAAGATCTGGGACTTGCTCGCACTGTTGGAAAATGGCTGACCCCGGATTCGAACTGGGGACCTCTAAGTGATTGCGCCACTAGTGCTCTTCCCAACTGAGCTCTTCGGCCGATAGTGTGCAAGGAACAAATCCATACTGCAACACGCACACACGCTGTAGGATGTGTATATTTCTTTGTTTGGGGCTGGAGTGCCACCATCGAGTCCCTCACGGTTGCTGGGGTCAGACAGTACCGCCGTGAAGAACTGCCAATTCTTGACCAGGAATAATCAGGCCTCTTCATGGCTGGTATTAGTGCTGATTTGATCTGCAATGAGATTGTGGAGGATGGTGATAATGCAGTTGGTGCCATTGCTCCCTGGAACACCATGCATGCCGGTGCCAATGGTGTCCTCCATGGTTAAGATGGTGTGGAGGGTGGTGGCCGGCATGTAGCTATTGGAGCATTAGTGGCGTCAAATAAATGCGAGTAAACTTACAGAGTGACATAGGGGTCCAGATGTATAGCCTCAAAATCATAGACAGCAGACATTGATTTCCAGCCTTTGAAGCCATCAAGGCAGTGCCAAGATCGTGGGTCACCATGGCCGTCCATTATCTCAGGCTTGCATCGGCCCACCCACCACAGCTCTTCACCACAAGGTATTGTGATCACAGTAAAGAGGATGTTGTTGTGAAGCCAGGTCATTGCACTCTTGTTGGCAAAGATGCTCCACTTCACCTCTGGCCAGCACAGTTCCTGAAGTGGTACGTGCTCCAGAGTACGAAGGAAGTTGTGAGCCAGCTCGTGTGTGGCAACATCACTGCACTACATGAGTTTGGAGCTAGGAAAACTTGAAACAACGCTCACCCCCAGCCAACAGGCGGAATCATGCTCAAATCTGGCACAAGATTTGAGAGGAGATTCAGGATTTGGTCTCTTTCCGGCGGCAATTGACCAGCTGCCCACACAGCTGCTTCCTGAGTGAGGCGCTGACAGCGACACTAAATAAGGTCACTGGGGTACCCCATTTAGAGAAATTCTGGCCCCTCAGTCTCTTCCTCTTAATCTATGGGACCGGACTTGCACACACCAAGATCTGCGAATGTTGCTAAAAGTTGAGCTTACAATGCAACACCAATGCTGACCTTGTACATATGCAGGACGTTGGAGGTAGGTATACTCTGAAAAGCCGTCATCATCAAACTCAATATTGGCACTCCCCAGCTTGAAAGTGTAGGTGCTGTAGACGGCTGTGCACTGTCTGCATATACCTCCTGCTTTTGTCTTGCAGTCAGGCTAGACCAGTTGACGTTGGATACCATAAAAAACACAGAGTGCTTGTTGTCGGGGACGATATCCGGCATCAGGGGGTTGGTGTTCTCATCCCGGGTCTTGCTGGAATTGGAGAAGAGGCGGGCGTTGGAATAGGCATGCAAGGGGACCTGTTGCCCCTCATATTCTCCCTCCCCATTGATCGTAGGCTGTGATGCGATAATGGCGGCCATCTCACCAACGTCGTCTGACTAACAAATGCAATTAGAGAAGAATAGAAGTAATGGATCAGAACGTACACTGTTTTCAAAGAACTGATGCCAATAATGGTCGGGTGCACCATGTATAGGCCCATCAGGGGACTCGAGAACAGCAAAACACCAGTACACGATGTCAAGGATTCTGGGGTCGAGAGGATACGTGACCATCAGATCAAGCACTTCTTCCCCGTGACGATCTCTTGCTGGGGTGCTGGTTCCAGGACCATGATACCCACCCACTTGCCGATGCCTTTTGCAGCAGGTTTGCGCTTCACCCACTTGGACTTTTTAGTGGGGATTGAGTTGAGGTAGACGAGACCACCGGGGCCCTGCCGTTGGCGTTGTCAGCATTGTTGTGCTTGGAGTCCCTGTCCGACAGTGGTACTGCTTTTTTGAGGTTGCACTCCGCCTTGGTTTTTTTTAAGGACAATGGTGGGTGTTTCCATGACGGGCTCCTCTCGCTGGGGATCGACAGGGGCTTGATTCATATCACCTGAGGCGGATTGGGATTGTCTGGTCCCGTGCGATCCTCGGCATCCGGTTTCTCTGGGGCGTCGCCCACTGATTAAATTATTTACTCAGGGTCGTGCTGCATCGGTGAGAGCGCCGCCACTAATGCGTCCACATCTTCCGTGCGTAATTTTTCTTCATTCTTTTCTTATCTAGTATTGACAGCTTTGCGCTAGCGTCCCGTGGCTGGGCCTTCCACTGGTCCTCGCACTACTCGCAGTTCTGCTGTGCAGCCCGAGCAGCCTGCGTCTCCCGTGAAGCCTACACCCAAGATCGTTAAGGTCGAGCCGCCCGCTACCCCAGCGAAGCCGCCCGCGCCTCCTGCCGATTCATTAACTTTCATTATATGTCGCTGATTCTTCGGGGTGCATATTTTGGGCACAACAATGTGCATAGCCATCTTTTCTGACCTGAAGTTCTCTAGATTTGTGGCTTGAACACATTAGGGTTGAAGCTGAAAAGATGGCATTCAGCAGAATTGAACCCACGTCAAGGAGGATTTTGATTATCTAAGCTTAATGGCAAAGACACAGCGAAGATGTTACGCATGCGCCAGCGCATGCCTGTCAGATGCGCCGATGACAAGTGCAGGCATGTTTGCCCCCTGTGTCACGCGATGAAGAATCACTGAGTGTTTCCCGTTTATCCGGCTCTGACTTACTTTGCTCGGCCAAGTGCTCGTCTCATGTTCAATATGGTTTGCCTTGTGTTTGCCTCATGTCTGCCTCATGTTTCACTATACCATATGCTCACCCATCTTCTGACTGTTCTTCTCTGAGCATTCATATGTCTTCAGCTTCTAGGTCCTTCCTATTTTGGACTCTACCTTGTCCATAGTTCAGCCTTGTGTTGATTGATGTCACTGATATCGCTTGACGCAGGAACCTCGTTACATTACCCATTCACTATTTAATACCCTACCTTACTTCCTGTACCTCAGTTTATTAATAAACATTGCTTTGCCTCCCGAAGTGTGACGGTCTGCAATCCGACTCTCCGACTCCCCGACGTCTCTCCCCTTGGACTCCTAGCAGTATACACTCACCCTACACCTCAGTGATGTTGTGTCCTCCCTTGCCGTTGGTCCGATACTTCCCGACATGTCTCATGGTTCCTGACCCGACTCTTGCTTCCCTCAGACCAGTTGCCTGGGCCCTATCCAGCTCCCCTGAACCCAGCCATAACAGTCATTGACCCTAAGCACCAATACATACAAGCCAAATAAAGTGCAGCTTTCCATGTTGGGTCACCGGCAGATGCTATTGTGTCCAGTGGCCCGTGTTTTGCTTCTCCGAAGAGAGATTTCTTCCAGGCCTACGTGAGCTTCTGCAGATTCTGTACAGATAACTGCTACGAGGCCTTCTTGCATATCAGCAATCATGTCCCCGGGCTGTAAAGCTGTTCTGTCTTGTTACCGACTTGCACCGCCTTGACGTGTCCGAGCTGGATCCATCTGAGAGACACACTTACTGTGCCATTTGCCTGCTCGGGAACATGTTTAATGTACTTGTGGAACCCTTCATCAGCCCGAAACTTTCCCTTTCCGAACAGATAACAAGTCTGGTCACATTTTGTTGGGATCAGTGGTTAGACTCTACTAGTCTCATGCTCCTGATCCTATATGATACATATCTTATTGTGTTGACAACATTCATGTTATTGTCTCTATTATTCTTCTTGTTTAGATTTTTAGATAGTGATCTTATTGTAGTAGTAAAGATCTTATTATCTCTGTCCTTCTTATTATTGTTCTACCGTCTCTATCGTTCCAGTAGCTATATAAGTAGCCTAGCATTGTCCTAGGTCCTCAGTTTCTTACTGTTGACCCGGACCTCTGTGCTGCCTGTTCTAACACATTTGCCCACATTGTGGGCACAATGTTTGTGAAACACGAAGCTGTGTTTGTGTCCAACCAGCTCTATAGTGACCTTCAGTGCATGGTGAGAAATGTGATTATTAAAATTGTGCACTCCAAGCTCCTCAATCCCAAACTAAGGTCTTCCTCTGCCTTCTGGGTGATGGTTAAGAATGATCAGAAGACATTCTCCAAACATGGCAATTGACAGGCTACGCCACCACCTTTCCTAGGCCTTGTCCATGGACAGGATCTTCCAGAAATATCTGTATCTTGAATGGCACACCCGATATCTCAAATTGGTTCAGAGCCGTGACATTGATCATCTTTCGCCTCCCCAATGAGAAGGGGAGATAGTGGTAGAGTCATACAAGATTGACCTTTGCTATGTTACCGGTATTGCCCAAGCGAGAGGCACTCTTGCCACTTACGGGTGCGATATAGGCTTTACTGCTCACTTTGTACTGGACAACTTTGAGCTAATATGACCACACGGCAGAAAATGCCCCAGAGTATCCGAGGAAGTAGACTGATTGTTAGTAGATGAGTCAAGTCGGACACGGTCTACGATAATGACAGTCTAGTTCCCGTGGATATCCTTGCATTTGATGGGCGAGTAGCTCTTGTAGCGAGAAATATTGTGTCGACTCAGCAGATGCAGCTCCCCATAGTATCCGGATTACTGTAATGCTGATGGTCAAAAGAAGGCAAAAAGACCATCATATGAACACTCATGAACCCGACCTTCGACATTGATGACAGAAGGAGCAATGACCGCCTATTCTGTATGGGGTATTTTTCTGTTGGCGGGGACAGTTGGGATCAGATGTCCTCCACGATTTATTCTAAATCTACTGCCAGTACTCACTTGCCCAAGATTCAAGGCTTATTTGCGACCTTGATATGCTTTAATCAAGGTTCTACTATATTCAAGGTATTGTTGGCCATCCTCCAATGCACTGGCATCAAAATCCTTAACATGAGTCCTATAACATACCTGGACACAGCTCCCATTGCAGAAATCTCCCTTCCTGACACTCAGTACAAAGTATCCAGACAGATCTTATCTGTGGTCCCATTCAACAAGTCAAAGACTTCCTCAGGTGATATTTGCTGGGCGTAGGCAACCTAATTTGTGGTGTTTGAGTTGGCAAAGGCAAAGCAGACTGCCAGCACTGATGCACCTGCCCATATGCGTCACCTATCTTGAATGTACCAATGATCCCAGACACCAAATTTGAGACGACCTGGATATTTCCAAACTTGCGGCTGGAGACTTTCGGTGCTGAACTCATCAGCAGGGTACAGGACAACGAAGTGTACATGAAGAAAATACTGGGTTACGGTGTCACGAAGGATGGTAGGTATCCATATGAAGCCACAATCTCCGACAGTAAGCCTTAGCGTGTTCTTATCCAGGTGCAGATTGGCTTATTGCCCAAAACATGGCCATAATAAAGACAATGAAACAGATTTCATATTGCTTTAACTCTGTGACACCGCTGAGACGACCCAGGGTCATAATTTTGCGATTTTTGTGTTTTTAAGTCCTTAAACAAGACTTATAAGCAACCAGTCGTTTCCGGCGCAAACGGTTCGCACTGCAACCAGAGCCCAGGAACCCTGCTCAGTGATACATAAGAGAGTCAAAGTGAGCTCTGAACTGTTGACTGTAAACTGCTGTGCTGGGAACAGATAGTTGAACCACCAAAGAGAATGGCCGCCCCAGCTAGCCAAAGGAAGGGTGTAATCTACTAAGAGCACCAAAGACTGCATGTCTAAAGGGACTCAGGGTACCCAGGAGGGTTGGTTGAGCCTTAGAAATGAGTAGAAGACATTGGGAGACGGTGTGAGGCCAAAACCCAGTTTCCGGCACAAACCTTCAGACAGGCAAAACAAGTCATTTAATGGGTGGAGCGCACCCAGGATCGAACACTCTACTACTACCAAGTATGGTAGTGTCGCCAAGACTTGATTCAGCATGTCGGCAGATCATTTCTCCCTATCCAATGGTCCGGTCTGGGATGCAGGGACTGGGCTGGTCGAGATAGAGGTTTTAGAGTCTAGACTCCTCACATGATCTCAGTGGAACTACTGAATAACTGAAAGGGCTGGATTAGCAACCAGGCCGGCGCAATTTGTGTGTGCGGCTTTCCGGCGGAAGGATGACGTTTCCGGCGGAAATGCAAATATACCCAAAACGGCCAGGAAAGTCATTCAAGCTGACTTCCTCAATCGGCCATCAACTACGAATGGACCCGGCAAGCGTTTCCGTGCCTGCCGCATGAACAATGACTGTTTATTTTACTCATATCTGTTTACTGTATGTATATTCTCGAAGTAATATAAAAACCCTGTAAAGAACGTGGTTCAGACAGTGCATTCTGCCTCCCCCAAAACATCCTAGGCTTCGGCCATGGTCTGTTGAAGGTTGGTAGAGTGTTCTCACGAGTTCATTCCCCCCTTCCTGTATACTGGATAGCCCCGACCGAGAGGTCCGCGCTGGTCCTGAAGGGAGAAGAGTGTTCTCAGGTCGGCTCCACGGAGATTTGTGTTCATTACATCTCTGATTAGTGTCATTCTATAAATTCGGATTCAGTCGGCTGGATAAACCCTTTGTGTGAATCTAAGCTTCCTAAGTTTGACGTTGTTTGCTCGCAATTGATGTTCACGTATAAATTAAGAAATGTCCTGTGCTAAACACGCAGTCCTCTGTTGGATCTAAAGGCAGACCCCAGCAGTGTTCTGAAGAGTTGGAAACTTGTACCTTGCAACACTACTCCTTGCTATCTGCGGCAATCCGTGGGAGGGGCCATTTCTTGGACAAACTATATCTTGCAAACCTGCCCCTGAGGAGCCTACACGCCACCCTTAGGTTGACCCTTATTTAACTATAAGGTTCCCCCCTTGATAGAACACGGTTCACGTTGGCATTTGCACGGACTAGCATTTACTGCTGTTGCGTTGCATTCAGGACAAGCTTTGTCTCTGAAGTCTCCTTCAAACTATACAAAAACCCCACAAAGATTCACATTGAAAGTCCAATCTTAGTGGCATACTACGACGTAGACCCGAATTCAATAGGAATGTTTTGGAGCGATAACCTAGTGTTGTTGTGTGTGTGTTGTGTTGAGTGGTTTATGTTGAGTACTTCGTGAGCTCTCTATTGCCCTAGCATTCGCCCCATGCCGTTGCCCAACCATCTCACCGCTGGCCATGAAAGACGGCCGCCACTCATGCAAAATCTGCAAAAAGACGGTCACTGGTCCAGATCGTCAGAACCACATGGGAAAGCATATCCTCCTTTAAGTATCAACTAGGATCATAAGGATTATGAATAGGATCATATAGGATCTGGAGTATGAGAGTAGTAGATGATCCCAACAGAAATCACAGATAGTGTTGAACTCTGGTGTTTCACATAGTTTGGTTTGGACAGTCATCTCTTGTTCTCATGATCAGCCGTATCACTCTTATTGTCCTGGTATTAATCAGTATCTTATGTTGAAGGTCCTTCTAGGAGTTCCCTTCACCCCTGTTGGCTGGATAGCTCAGTGGGTAACCTTCAGGTTAGAGCATCTCACATGATATGAGAAGGTCCTGAGTTTGATTCTCAGTCTAACCATTCTTTTGTGCAACAACACCTCTGGGACTATTCACAGATAGAAAGATGAAATGGCTAGAATTGAATAAACTTACAGCATTTTGTGGAAGGCATGAGCTAACAAAATCACTTCTTGGTCTGGGACGGGTTCTGGAGCTAGGGCCGGGCTCAATGCCTTACTGAAATGCAAAAGGATCTGTAAGTTTAAACGAAATGGAATTCACATACATCTCAGTGCAGACCTGCTCAATGGCAGTGAATATGCCTTGCAACTATGAGAACAGAATGGTGTTCGTTGTTGGATGTGATCCTGATCATCCTGATGGCAGCACAGAACACTCCAGGATCTTGGGAATCTTTGCTGTCCTCCAGTCTCTCCACCACCGTCAGGCATAGACTAGAAATGCCAGCTATGAGAACCTAAATTTCAGTGTGGAAGCCATGACAGACCTCTAGGAGAGTCACTATTTGGATGTTTGAGGGATTACTCTGAATAGTTCTAGCAAGATTATGTTTTTGGCGGCCTTGTGCCCGTCTGACCAATAGGCCTCGAGTGTCACTTTCTCAGACGGTTTCTCTAACACCTGCAGCTTCACAATCCTGGGAGTAATTTGAGTAGTTATCTTTATGTTTTTGAGAGCATTGAGAGCAGTAGTGATGAGAGTTTGTATGCTCTGAGCAGACATGGGAGTAATAGAGAAATTTGAAGCTAAACAGAATGTGTCTTGTCATGGTATGTGTTAGCTAATCATGACTTTCCTTGCGAACTTGAATTTGGTTCAAACAGTATCCTGCCTGCAAAGTATTTTAAACTTTAGTTTCAAACGACAAGACATCTACATGCACCAACTGAGTGTTGATGGACCAAAACCCTGATGGCATCGAATTTCTGCACTGTCTTGAGAGTCTCCATATTTAAGAAACCAAAGGAAACCAAACAGCCAGAGCCACCTTTGTCCCAAACCACAACCATCTTCTAGTACTCCCTCCCTTTTTCTTCCTCAATTTACTGCTCCTTACCTCTCCTAGGTACCTTTTAACCTGGTGACAACTGAGGGTGCACAATTCCAATGCCTATAGACCTCATGGGCCAGTATTTACCAGTCTATGGGGGCCTCCTTCTCAGCAGCTCTAGTGACTTTGTTGGGATGGTGTATGCACTCTATAATGTCTCTGTGTGCCCTGTGGTGTTACACTCTGAAGGCTGAGGTCTTGTACCAGTAACACTGTTTAGACTGACCGAGTGGGTGCCTACACACTTCTACATCTGTAAGATTGTTTTGCTGTCCACTCTGAACCTACACCAATTTGAGTTTAATACAACTACAACATACCTTGAAGTCTGTCCTTTTTATTCATGTGGGACATGGTGCTCATTCTTGCCTAGATTTCAGCCAACGCTTGCATGTTTCTAAGAGTTGCAGGTTTCCTCAACCTCCAATAATTTTTTGACCATTGTTGCCCTGACAACAACATTTTGTATAACCTATTATACCCTGTACCTGCTTACTGTCCAGTTCTTGGTGTGTGCTTTCTCCATTCTTGCCACACCAAGGGTAACTAAGCTTTTAGCTACCATTGTGAAAGCGTGACTCATCTGGCTTGTCGCCTTCCGATGTCGGCCCGGTTGTACGTACATACTGGCCAAATCCGGTAATGCTGTGTCAATTTCTTTTGTCTTCCATACTGTACATACCTTCTCCTGCTCCTTTACCCTTCACAAGCTCTCTATTTCTCTCTCTAGGTTTCTCCACCCTTCAAATTTGTGTTTTTTCTTTTTTTGCTCAAGTTCTTTCCTACTGAACTTGTGTCTTATCTTTTTAGATGGACCAGCCGCAAGTGCCTCCGCCCCCCCTATGGTAGGGAGTTCGAAAGCCAAGTTCTCCAGCCCTCTGGTCATCAGTGTTCCTGCAGCCGAGGGGCCACCTATTGCGGTAAAGCTTGGACCGCGCCCAGCTGCTTATCCCCAAATCCTCGCAACGGACTCTTGTGGCAAGGAGGGCTGGCCGATTGAACAAGGCCGCCGCGCCCTCATTAACCGACAACGAGCCGTGCCAATGGTTGTCCGCGTTCAGAAACAGATAAGTCCCTTTCTCTTTTTCTTTTGACCCTGTGGTTGACTTGCTTCTTTACGCTAGTCTCGATCACGCCACACGCGTCAAAGATTTCTTTCGTAACCACAATATCAACTGCGAGTGGATGCTGAAGATCATGGACATACTCTCTTCTCACGCAAAGACCGATGATGGCCAAGGCGGTACTAAAGTCAGCCTGTCTGCCTTGAGCCAGTTTTTCCAGATTGAGGCCCCGACCATAAGTCCCTTTCTGATTCCTTTTTAATATCTTTACTCACCGTCAGCCATTGACAGGACGGTGTTAGCTGTATCTCGTGTTCGCGCTCCGGCCGCAAGTGCCACTCCAACGGTTGCTAAGCAGTTCTCTAAATTCTCTGCCTTTGGTTCCAGACGTATGTTTCTTGTTCATTTCTTTATCTTTTTGGTTCTCCCGTAGCTGATTTTTATTTATTTATTTAGCTTGGGAGGCATCCATTGAAAACTTGAACATCACACAAAACATCCTCAATGACCTTCAGCGTTCCTACCATCGCACCCGAATTGAGCACAACTTTCGCCTGCTCATTGTACTGCAAACAGTCCTCAAGGCACGCCGACAGTTCAACAAGGAGCAGTTCCTCTCACACTTCAGTGATGATGAGGAAGCAATGGAGGACACCCTTCAAATCGCAGTGGTCCAAGGCCTCACCGCCCGTACCCACATCACCCGTCAGTATATCTGGCGGTACTACAACGGGGACTTGCTCTCGGACCCCATTCCAGAGTTTGAGACCGCGTACGAGTTCTACCGCTAAGTCGACGCCTCTGAGACGGATATTCCCGGGTTCTTCTACATACTTTAATCGGCAGAACGACGAACCGGCTCAGTGGGTCCCTCTTTTGTTGAGTCCTTTATCTATATCCTTTCTTATTTCTTTTTCTTGTCTTATTATTACTGACCCAATGTTTCCAGCTAGACGATTTCGACGAGGGTGCTGATGGCACATCCCTGGGTCCCAATAGCAACCGCGTTTTTTGTCGAGTCTTTTAGGCCCATCGTTTAGCGAAGGGTTTGCCACTTGGAGAGGCAGATGATGAGGCCGCCGCCCGTGAGGACACTTTGTAAAGCGACCACATGCCCGCTCCTCGAGTCAAGGCTACCGGGATCCTTGCCAAGGTTGCCCGTGGCAACCTTACTCTGCACAATCTTTACGCCATCAAGTCCACCGAGAAATTCATCGCCGCCGAGAAGTTCGATTCTGAGGTGGAAGGCAGGGAGGAGGGCGCACTGGGTGAAGGTGACGGTGACGACTCGGACTACATCGGCCTCTTGTTCATCTCCCCTCTGGACCTGGACATAACAAACATGCTCGAGTAGCACAACAGGAAGCATGGTTGTAGAGACAGTGAAGAGCAGCAGTGACATCCATGCCGCTAGCCTTGAGAGCTTCCAGCCCGCTTCAACGGCAATACTGGTGAAGCTCATTGGAAAGCTGTAAAGCATCTAATGCGCTACATCAAGGGCACCCTTGACTATATGATCCTACCTACTCCAAGTCCTCTTCCTCAGTCCCTTCTTTTCTTACCTATACCGATGCAAACCATAGTGGTTGCAAGGATTCTGGAAAGAGCACTGGCGGGTACTTACCGGTCAGCTGGCGAAGCAAGCTGCAAACCACTGTCTCTCTCTCCACCACCGAGGCAGAATACATTGCCGGTGTAGATGCTGGAAAAGAGATCAAGTGGATATGCAATGTGCTGTTTGAACTTGGGTACAAAGTGTCCGGTTTATCTCTGTTGCTCATGGCTTAGCCGTGAATCATGGTACAATCACTGGATTTGGGGTATAATAATTTTAATACAGCAATTGCTTCAAGAGTCGCCAGCTGAAAATTGCTCCAGCTAGAAGGCGGAGGTTAAAATAAATAAAACAAAAACCTATCAGATCAATGAGAGTGTCTGAGACGCTCTTAATGTCGCCACTGATAATATCCTTACCAACAACGAGATCTTTCAATCCCAAGGCAGCGATGATGAGGAGAAGATAAAATGTGCCTACATGGGAAAGTTATCATCAGTGAAAGAGGGAGGTAATGAAATGAAATGGTGAGAACACACTGCCTCTGGCCAAATTCAAAGTGTGTGTGCCTCTTTCCTTCCAGTAGTGAACAGTATCAGCAAACCCTGGGTTTGTCCTATAGTTAGGTCCCGATTACGTAGTGCTACGTAGCCTATGTAACGCTCCATAGAATCACGAAAACTCCATAGCGCTATGTAGCGCTACGTAATTGGGACCTAACTATGTAGCCAACCCCGGGTTTGCTGATGTCAGTACAGTCGCACTTGCCCCCCAGAAGTATTCCCAACGTCTTCTGGTCTGTTTTGTCGCTGGAAATTATTCAGAGAGGCTGAAGGGGAGGAAAGCCGGACATTTACTTGTGAAGGGCCAGCCTGAATTGGGCATACATCATAAGGATATGAAAATCCTGGACGCAACCTGATAAGATTAAACGGTGTCCAGCAGATGCGATCTCCGAGGTAGTAGTATATTGAGATGATTGACATGGTCATCTGACAATGGATCAGACTTTGCAAGCTGGACAATGAGCTCCTCCAGACAGTGTTGGCCCTCTCCACTGGTAATGTTCGCTAACCTGCTCAGAAACTCTCCTCGCGTCGCAGTAGTTATGGGGGGTTTGCCACCATCGGTGAAAGGGCCATTGACTTTCTTTGCTTTGCCTTTGGTCGGTGTACTACAAGTGAAATGGCCCGTTAATTGGCTGCACACAATAAGAATAAGAAGTCATTGCGCACCTGGGCTCATAATTGTCTTCCTCAACCCCTCTTCTCAAATCCCCAAGACTTCTATTGCCCTCCGGAGTTTCAGACCCTGCTCCACCGCGCAGGCGCACTGACTGCCTTGGCCTTGAGTCGTTGAATGCTCTTTCCCCCAGCATTATGGTTTTTATAAGGTTTCTTTGCTCTTTTTTTCGCGGTGGCTCCTCAAGGTATGTTGTGGGTCCGGTGGCACCACGTTTCCATTTGAGTAAATTGTCGGAGGTAGGAGAGGGGGAATTTGGCGGTGGTGTGAAATCACGGATGCTTCCACCGAAAGGAGCATTGTCGTCATTTGCGTTCATGGGAGCATTTTCTGGGGTTGAAGGGTGCTCAGGTTAAGAAAGGGGGTGTTGTATGGGTGGAGGAAAGTGCTCTAAGCTATTGGCCCTCTGAGGCATTTGAAGTTGGGATGCTCTGCCAGCCCCGGAAATTCGCGTGCAAGGGAGTCGGCTAAAGATATTAGATCCCCCATGGGCTGCATGATGTTGAATGGTGAGCTAAAATACACGATAAAACACGTTAAAAAGCCTTACCAAAGGTTGGTTTGAGCCATAGAGAAGTTGTTGTCGAGAACAGAGAACGGACAAGTCACACAGCACATGAGAGTAATGTCACAAGCAGAAACCAGTTTCCGCTTTCTAGTTTGCAGAAAACTATTTGTACTAAGCAGTTTTTATAATCCTGCCATGTTACAAGAGAATAATAGGTACCACACCCCTCCCACCCCTCCTAATAACATCCCACAACCAGGCACAAGGATATCCTGAACACCCCAAAAATCTTGTTTGCACGCACGGTCCTCCAAGACCAAGATCTCTACGCGGTAGCAGCTGTACGGGGACGGCGGCAGGTCAGCATGAGAGAGCGAAGGAACACGAAGAAACACTGACCTATGTGCTTTACATCACTGACCTATGTGCTTTACATCGTTCGTTTTGCATCTTGGCTTGTTTCTCATCAGTTCCCAGATCCGGCAATTTCCTCTTGCCTCTCTGGTGTAAACTCTGTGTTAGGTTGGGCTTCAACCCGAAGCTAATTCTTCGGGACGTCGCTACGCAGTGGAACTCTACCTACAACATGCTCAAGACGAGACTTTATTTTCATGATTCCCCAATTCACTTGACCTTGTTGCACCTCAGGTGGCGCTACAATACCGGGAGGTGATTGATACCATGGTAGCCGACAAGAACAACAAACTTCGCAAGTATGAACTCAATGACCTCAAGTGGATCACGATCTCAGATCTACACCGCATTCTCAAGATGAGACCAATTGATTTTGCTTTCCTCTGTACTAACACATTTACAGCTTTACAAGGAGTTGACACTGAAATTCTCCTAAGAGGGTGTGGCCACCATCGCTCACGTCCTTCCCCCGCCATCAAGTAAGTCTTTCTTTGTCGTATGGGTTCTGCCCATTAATAAAGACACCCACCCAGGCTTGCCTTGCTGCTACAGGGCCAGAAAATCATGAATAAATACTATGCCAAATCGGACGACTCACACACGTATCACATTGCTATGAGTAAGCTTTCATCCTTTGTCGCCATCCAGTGCTAACAAACTTGTAGTCCTTCATTCTGGATTCAAGACCAAGTACTTTAAACATTATTCCTGGGAGCAAGAATGGATTGACGAAGCTATCTATATTTACGTTGCTGAGGCCGACTTGGCTGAGGCTGAAGCTAACAGCGTCCCTGACATAAGGGATTATTTTTTTGTTTCTTTCTTAGCACTGACATTTTGTTGTTTCAAGAACACGGGTAACAGCTCAGAGGTTTCTGTAGACGTCACAGATTTCTTTGACATCTCGCTGGCCCCTGATCATCAGGGAGAAAACTGCAAGCTTTTAGATTATCTGTCGCAACCCATTGAGGGCACCACAGATCTACTCCAGTGGTGGTACGATCACAAATCCTGTTCTGTCTTGGATGGCGCTGGATTACCTCAGTATTCCTAGTGAGTTTCTTATTATCTATCCTATTGTGAGTTTTCTGACATCTTATTTCCAGCTACATCTACTGTTGTTGAATGTGCTTTCTCTATGGGCTGCCACCTCCTGCACTTTACTAGAAATTGCCTCTTACTTATTTAAGGGGTTATTTATAATATTTTTTATCTCACCTGTGTCTATCCGGGCGTTCTTGTGTCTAGGCGATTGGGGACGACGAGGTCTCCTCAACAACAACGACCTGCTGAAGGCCTGCAAAACAAAGTCTCAGAAACGCAAACTGGATGCCATTGAGGAGGAGGAGGAAGAAGAGTATGAGGACGTCCTAGAAAGAAGTAGCTGTTTTCCTATAGTCATACATATCAATACTCCGTATCTTGTACCTTTCTGAAAGGATTTTTTTTGGAGAACCGGAAACCAGTTTCTGCCTGACATAATCACCATCAATTCCTTTCCTTCAAGCTATGCTCGTCCATGTAAACCAACACAATGCAAACCTTCCGCAAACCCCCATATTGCTCCACCCACACCAGTGGTAAAAGCCTCTTGACAATGTTACCCACATGATGCTCACGTGTAACATTAAACATTGTGACTTCCCTTCCCTGGCGACCTCCCTCCTCGCTATCTTCCCATCTGGCGCTCTGCGGTCTCTCTCGTCAACCCCGACCACTTGGAACCTGCAAGAAATTTCTGCAAATTTTGAATACAATCATGATTGTTTGTATCACTTTCCATTTTCAACGGTCGGACCGACAACTCATTACCTACTAGACAGAATTTGGGCCCTCTGGACCTCAGAAGATGCGGCGAGAGGTGTGCTTCGACGTTTCACTATCCCTGTTTCTCCTTCTTGACCTTGACATGTAATAGAAGAGGAGTATTTGCCTGGCGACCTCTTACCTATTCGACAGATGCAGACAACAATTTGGCCAAAATGCGACAGAGAAGCACAGCAGTCAAACATGTTCTTGTTCATACGCTATATAAATGAGCTTGCACTGGTATCTGCAGCCCGTACTCTGGAACCTGCTGAATTTGACTGCGGCGTGCGATTGGGTTTTACTACAGGAAGACCAGCAGCACGAGCCAGTCATGGCCGAGCAAACTCCTTCTCATCGCCTCCTTACCAATGAGGTCCTGTATCGATCCACAGCCAATCTCCCGATCCTCCGCCACAATATGTAGGCGCTCGCTTTCTCCCTGCTTCAGATGGTACACTAGTGTTGTTTTCTCTGCACAACCACGACTGATCCCCAGTTAGACAACGCACCGGACGAAGATACCCGCTGGCCGTCAGCGCAGGCCTGGGCTCACGCACTTACGATGATATGCGACACCTTCGACCCTAACACCGCATATAATGGTGAGGTATCCGACCTTGCTGCTGTCCTGTATCGGTTTGAGAGCTTGAACGACGCGTCCTGGCAACTTTGCCCCCAACTGGGTGTCACCTCCATCCACAGGCTAGCTGGTGGCAGCTTGGTGTTGCTCCTCACCCGCCTGTTCTCCACATTCCCGCCAACCATCCTGCCAACCATCCCAGCTCCACCTGCTCTGAGGACTCCCCTGTCTCTGCACACTCCCCCGCCCACCACCCCTCAGACACATTCGCTGCCTCTGCCATTGCAGGGCTCCCCCAGGTCTCATCGCACCCACAAGTGGGCGCGTACTAAGACTGAGCCTGCGCTTGATATGCGCAGTCCCCAACCCCCCGTTCCCTTTGCGCCGCGCTCACCACAGGAACCTGAGAGCGCGAAGGAGGGAGAAGGCATCTAATTACCTCCACTACATACTGCTAAAGGAAAGGTGCTCCCATTAAAACGGGAGGCGCTGATCCAGTACATTGTCAAATCAAATATATTAGTGTGCCTTCACGAGAGTGGGGTAACAGGGTCACCTTGAACGCGGTTGTACAGAATAAAAACTGCGCAAGAAACCTCCTAGACAAGAAAGGAGGAAACATTGGAAATAACAGGTGTTGAAGCGCGCGTTCAGTTGAAGAAAAGCGCGGTGCGATCCTCCAAACAGCCAGCAGACCTACTCAGGCTGCGTGTAACTGTTGACTTTTGGTGCTCATAACACACATCTTGCGTGCGTAGGGCACATTTATCGAGAAGGCGCCTTTTACCAACTCGACTATACCATTTCCCCCATCCAATTCGGCGCACTTCCCTCGACTAGCTAGAAAGGTGCCTTGCACCTGGCTATTCGTGCTCACACCATTATTCAGATTGCGAAGGAGCGCACTACAATCTGATGGCGCTGCATTTATCCAGTTCTAAAGAAACTGCTTGCGCGCCCTATACGAAGCAAGGAGATACGAAAACACCACAATACCCGGGTTTACTGAGTAGGACTTCACATTGCAGAGCGCTAATCCTTCGCGTGAGTGTAGAAGAATCTCCCATCGCGTCTTTCTCGGAAGGCTAGCCCCCAACGAGAGACCAAACTCTCGAGGAACCTAGCGCCTTCTCTAAAATCTGCTACTCGCAGAAGAGAAATCTGTAAACACCACCACCACCATTTAAAATTATCATTGCGTAGAAGTAAAGAGCGCTTCTAGCCCGCTTATTTCCCTCTAGAGGACGTACACCATTTGTATTGCAGTTTGACCGTAATTCCACGGCCAGATTCTAGTACAATAAATGCAGTCCACATCACACCGCCCCTTAGACACTAGGCCCTTGCACAACCTGTCTTTGCGACCAGTGTTGCAAGGCATCATAAAAAGAATGCCCAGAACTGGTCCGACTCTAGGCAAGCCGGTTCCTTTCAGCTCTGTACCAGATGATCAGCACAATGCAAAGCACCCAAACCTTAAGGGAGACAGCGTTATTCAGTGTATTGTCGATGCAAGAGTTCTGAATAGCAGTGCACGCATCATTACCGGCTGGCCGAAGCTCAAGGGCAAGAAAATCTGTGACGCTTGCAGAAATAGTGCGACTCTGAAGAAGGCCAGTTTGCAGATTACCGATACTAGTCCATGTTTCATAGACCTGGTGTGTTATTAAATGGGCAGGGAAGCCTGGCTAACTCGGTTGCAGCTGGTTCTCTACAAGAACACCCCCTGTGAATATATTTCAACCCAAAACATGATGACCAGTGGGGGCAACATCTGCCTTACCTGCCATGTACAAGTGTACGTGTGATGGTGTTAAAGCTGTGCTCAAAGATTACAGCAGTTCCAACTGGGCCAAAAGACCACTGTAATCGGTTGAGGCCAATTACTGCTTTTGGACTACATATAGTTGATTACACCCTTCTTGGCATGGATGTAACAGATGGCTTACTCATCCTCTCTGTTATGTACTGAGCCACGAGAAAAGGAATATCCAATCGGAATGCCAGAACGGAGTCGAGCCATGAACTGGTGGGTGATCAGATGTCGAAGATCAGCCATTCTCGGAACACCACAGCTCAGTAAAGGTGACCGACTGACTAGCCTCTAGCTGCGAGAAGGGGGAGTGTCTGAAGCCAAGCCTGAGAAGATCGCTCGGGAGAGGCGAGAGGACAGGATAGCCAAGATCGGTGAAGAGTATAGCTGATAGTTATGAGTAATCATCCAGTAAAGGCCTCAGAGAGATCAATGGGAATGGTGTCGACCTGAGTCGGATCGGGGAGATCGGAACGATCGGAATCAGATCGGGGCGATAGCAATAACGAGCTGAGAGGAGACTAGAGGCGTATCCAAAGCAGTCAGGAGAGAACTCAAGTGTGTGTTGGAGTTGTTGGCAATGACTAAGCAAAGGACCAAGATCCAAGCTCGGAAAGTTTCTGAGATGAGCGACAGAAAGTCAGAGCGAGGAGATAGAGAGAGGACCAAGGCGAGGTCATAGCGCACAAGACAGAAGTGACATCAGACCATGCAGGGGACCATGGAATAACATTTATTCTCAGGATAGTGTACAAGATGTAATAAAGTAGAGGTTTAAATACTAGAGTCAGGTAATTAGTACAGGTGAGAATAAGTACATGAGAATGCAATGAGAATGCAATGAGGCAAGTACACCATGTGGAAGAATGTGTCAAGTGAGCGTGAAGAACAAGGTAAGTGACAATCAAGGAAAGACGAGATAGATGGACAAAGGAGAGATAAGATGTTAGTCCTGGGATACATAGAGGAGAAGGAAGAGAGCATATGGAGAGATGGATGGATAGAGTGAGAAGAGTGATAAGCATGAAGGACACACGAGGCGAGCATTGGCGAGCGATGTTTGGGAAACTCGGACCGGAGGATCGGAACATCGGGCGAAGCTGAGTTATGCGAGAGTGTCGAATATAGATTATGGCATAAGTGAGGATGATGTATAGAAGTACCAAGGAAATGCTAGATTCTTGTATTGCAGCATACCTGAGGCAGTGCAAGGCGAAGCGATGACTAAGCGAGCCGAACCGAGTTGGGCCGGGGTCGGAAGATGTTGTAATCAGTACACGAAGGCTCAGGTTGGCACGAGGAACTTCGGGAGTACCAGACTTGGTTCGCAGGACTGAGTGAGTATCAAGTACAACAGGAGAATGGACCCGAGGGGATTCAGATGAACCAAAGGGGACTGACCAGTGTTGGATGACAAGTCCAGAGGTTCCAGTGTGAACTAGAATGGCCAAGAGGTGAACGGGAGGACGAGGTGAGGCCAGGGGTGGCCGAGGCAAGGAGGAGTAATGAACGTGGGGATTGGAAATGAAGCAGAGTATGATCCAGGTCAGGCTAGGCATAGTCGGTTGGGATCGTGGGACTGGATCCAAGATCGTAATGAGATGGTAGTGGCGAGAGCGGCCAATAGGTGGTCAAGGCGAGGAGGGAGGCCAGATGTGGCTGAACCGAGGAGGCGAGCATTGAGCGAAGACTCGGGTTCCGAGATAGGTCGGATGAGTGGGACCATGGTCGTCAGGAGTTGGTGAGAGCCTTGCTGGTGGTTGATGAATTGTGCACAGAGGTGACAGGAGCACAATCGGTAATGGTTTTGAGTGCGACTAGAACCAATTATCGGGAAAAAAGAAATGTACATGTGCAGATATAACAGGTCTCTGAATACCGGAATACTCCCCTTGTGTTCGCTCGTCTCTCTGGTAGTGCAGGTAGTGCACTCGTCCTTTGTACTGTGGTGTTGTGTTACTCCGGTCGTCTCCTTACCACTCCAGAATACCTGGAAGTCCTCAGTCTTGTTCCACTGTGTCTGCCAGCGACTAGCCCATATCCCTGCTCCCTCTGAACCTAGATATAACATAGAAGTGGTAGAGCTTGAACTCCTTATATACCTATTCCCTGCTTCCCCAATTGTCCCTCTCCGGCGGCTTTCTCCAAAGTGCGCTCGCACTCTTTTCCTCAAACTGCGCCGGCTTCTCTTTTGAATAGTACAGTGCCTTGTGCCTTTCTTCGTAGCGCCCCACGCCTTTCCTTTAAATAGCTCCCAGCGCCTTTCCTTGGAATAGCGCCCTGCGCCTTCTGTCCAAGCAGCGCCTGCGTGCAGCTTTTTCCTGCATGTGGCACATTCTCTGTTAAGCGCCTTTTTCTAGTGTTTGTTGTCGCTCCCTGGGTGACTAGGTATCACGGTCAGATAGTACAGTGGTTAGTGCACAGACGTCTTGATTATGGAATGCCATGTCGTCCGCTACCCTCATTCAATTCGGGGTCTGTCCACACGGTAGCTTCGTTCAAGGTATACTCTTGAACGAAGCACCTTTTATTTAATGCACGGTACCTTTTTTTTCCTGTCTTTTGGTGGGGCGCTTTGTAATTATTTCTATCGCACCCTTTTCAGATAGCTCAAGTTGAAAGTTGAAAGTTGTGGTGTAATGCGTGCGCAGTCGTTATGGCAACATTATTTCCTCTAACTGCGAGTTCCTTGTTCGATTCGAAGCTGGGCCTGTTTTTGGTGAGGCGCTTTTTCTTTTGTGGCGCGTTCTTTTGGTGAGTCATTGATAGTTGTGCGCGACTTGTTTTAAATCACGGCCAGATAGCACAGTGGTTAGTGCGCAGATACTTGATGGTTTCAAGGACAATATTTAATCCGCTACCCTCGTTCGATTCGGGGTCTGACCTTTAAAGTGGTAGCTTCGTTCAAGGTACCTCTTTTTATTTGCGAAAGCGCGCCTTCATTTTCTGAACCATCTGTAAGTGCGCCAGTGGTTTCGAATGCGGGGAGTGCGCCCGCAAGTAAGTGCACCTGTAACTTCCCAAAGTGCGCCAGTGATCTAGCCGTTAAGTTCCAAAAGTGCGCCAGTGATTTCCAATGTGCAAGTGCGCCAGTGACCATGCTTCGAGCCGTTGCCCTGAAAGGTGCTTTTGTTCTCCGTGGCGGGGCGTCTGGAGCTAATCACAAAGTGATAGCTCACAGCGGGTGAGTTCAAAAGCATTTCTGTGTCCTTGATGGACATACTGTCATTATAGATGTATGAAGCCTCCAGCACCTGAACCTTCAACTGAAACCTGCCACCCACCCACTCCTGCAGATCTCCCGGCCATAAGACTGAGGTAAACTTGCCATATTGTCAGTGCAGAGCTCCACAGAGAGCCGCAGACACCTACAAAAGTCAAGCTCAGTCGTCTTTTGTGCCTTGCCGGCATCGGTTTCTGGCTGCAATAGTACTGCTAACAAATTGGAGACACACACAGTGAGTGAACATAGTCACTAACTACGACGCCCGAGGGCTGCTTCCAGGTCAACCAAATTGTGCTTTGACATCCTCCTCGCTTGTGCTGATGAGCGTCTTGCAGAAAGAATTTTTTAAGTGCCTGACCTAACAAGGACACATTTGATCCACTCCAATTCGGCTTTTCGGCAGGTTTGAAACTCTGCGGCATTTCCCAATCCTACTTAATGTCATGTCTCTGTCTGTGTGTCGGGCTATTCGTGGTATGCAGTGTTTGTACAGGCACGACCATCCTCTGTGCATTTTGTCTCGTGCCACCCCATTTGTAAAGTACAATAAATGAGCATCTGCATCTTGACGCTGCTCATTTTGCCACTGATGATCTTGGCGCTTGAGGATCCTTCATGAATGGCTTGAATTGACTTGAAGATCGTCCTCATGGGCTATCCCATATTATACCCATTTTGATTGGCGATAACATCCACGGCAACAATGTGTTCATTGTAGATTGGGGCATCAAACAGAGCTGCAAAATGATTACTGTCGCACAAGTCAAGAATATACAAGGTTACAAGAAGTGGTCTCACTGTACTCAGGAATTACAGAGAAAAACATCTACAACCTTCCACGGTCCTCCTCCTCTTCCTCCTCATCATTGTCCCGCTGCTCCTCCTCCTCATCCGGCAGCGCCTGTGCTGCTACCTCCTCTCTTTTCTTGGTGACTCTTGCTTGTGCCGGGGTGCTGGGCCGACGTTTGATTAATTGCCGGAGGAACAGGGTGACACCCTCGTCGACCGCCCGCACCAGACCAAGTGTCTCTCTGTTGCTCAGATGAAGGTTCGGCGGGTGGAACAGAGGATCTGCGAGTATGATTGGCCCAAAATGAGGCAGGGTCAGGGTATGGCCGACAACTGCGACTGGGATTTCACTCACAGCCTTCTACAGTTTCCGTGCCTTGTTTCTGGCACCAAAAACCTTGGTCATCCTCCCGTTCCATGTTTTATAGGCATCTTGATGCAGCGCGACAATGAGGGCGCAACATCTAGCAGTGTCAAAATCCGCGAAAGTGGCATGATTCTTAGGGAGGTCAGCAAACATGGCTTCGAAGGTGCCTGTCTTCCATCCCTTTGTCTGGCTCTCCCACACGTATGACCACTCGATGAATGCGATTGTATCTGCTATGCGACGAGCGACGTCCATCATGCAATTATTCACTGTGTGGGCTTCAATATTCTGCAATAGCTGAGTGAGGAGCACAGATAGATGGGAGTCAAAATACCCACTCTCTGTGAATCCACTGTCCACCGACATAGCTCCTTCTCCATCGAGCCGTCCACGCACACCAGATCTGCCAATATCTCACCCATGGATTGATCTTCGGTACTGCCCACTGCAGCGAGTTCTTGCCTCTGGAATCAACTCTTAGTCGCCACACTCACGAACCCAAAAAATGGCGTACCCAGTGAAGCTGTCCAGTTGGGTCTGCGCCATTGGGTCTTTGCCTGTCGTGAGAGCGGAGCTTGGCGAGGTGAATGCGATTCTAGTGAAAAGGGATTTAAGCGCCACACGTGGCCAACGTAACTGGTGTGATTTCGGCAATTTTTGCCGAATGCTGATTATCAACTGATATGAAATCATGCGGCATTTTGTGCTGAATTCAACCTGATGATTTTTACACCAACGAGCAACGCGCGCTTGATTCCCTCTTGAGTAGATCCACATCATTGTTTGCAGCTGTTATTCTCGACACTGAATCGCGCTTGTGCCAGTGGGTACTGCTCATCTCTCTTGTAGAAGCTATAGGCCACTGTGGAGTATCCCTTATGGCCCATGGTCCTGCCAGAATGAGCATCCGTTGGTTGCACAGTAGACCTGATTAGTCATCTTTAGATTCTGCGATTCCCAAGCTTTTCCCATGCTCATTTATGACTTGTTTAGCCCTTATGCCCATCGCAGCCAGTTCCTTGAGCACCCCAAACCCCCATGTTTTTGTTAGAACAGGCAGCACAGAGGTCTGGGTCAACAGTAAGAAACTGAGGACCCAGGATAGAACTAGGCTACTTATATAGTTATCTACATTGTATAAGTAAGCAGTATCAGTAAGTATAAGTAATGTCCTGAGTAAGCTGTCAGTCAGCATGAGTAATGCTGACTGATGCTGACTGAGATATCAGTAAGCAAGATAAGCATCAGATAAATATCAACTAGGATCATAAGGATCATGGATAGGATCATATAGGATCTGGAGCATGAGAATAGTAGAGCCCAACCACAGATCCCAACACTCCCCCGGGACGAGACTAGTCTTACCTAGCGCCCCCGTAATCCCATCTGCGAACGGAGAAATTGCATAGTGGAACGAGTGAGAGCTTTGGTTAAGATGTCCGCAAGCTGATCCTGAGTGGGTCACCTACCCTACCCTAATATGGTAGTCAAACTGTTGACATGATCACATCATGATCCGCCAACAGTCTGTGACCAAGAAGAGTGATTCCTCTTACCTTGCGGTAATACCACCCTATAAACAGGTCCTAGGTATGACTTTGCAGCTCAGCAAACTGGACGGTTCCCACAGGTCCGTAGGACACAGCTAGCACTTTCCGCTGCCGTACCATGCCGTCGGGCACTCCGGACCGCTACGACGCGTTATGAGAAAACCTAGGTCTTCTCATGACGGACGTCACAACCGTCACCGCCGTCGGGCACATTGCCCCGCTTCATCGTCGCTGTCTGGTGCCGCTGCTGGTGCTTCAGGTGTTGTACACTTGAAGCACCTGCACTTCCTTCACTCTGACCAGGTCTCCTACACCTCAAATCATGTTCTCCTGCCCGACACACTCAAGATACGCTGACCTCGTTGGGGGTCCCGCCCTCTTGATCTACCTGCTCTGTGCTGCAGTCCTCAGCTGCCATCTAGGCCTATCTAGGATACTGAATAGATGCTTTTACACATTCTCTACACAAGTGCACCTACACAAGAATTTGTGTTGTCCGCCCACCTCAACTACTCCGCATCAATCTGAGATCAATACGTGTCGGCTAAGTGCACCTACGCGAGAACTTGCGCCGCTTGCCCGCTCACCTCGGCTACTCTGCATCAATCTGAGATCAGCGCACCCCGAATATGCGTCGGCTGAGTTTTATTCCTCTTAGTCTCTTTGTGTCTCCGTGCCCGCTGGTCCAGTTTTCAAAATGGCCAGGCTTTCCCACTCCTCAAAAATCTCCTACGGATCCCATCGACCATTTACCGCAGCGCGCTCGAAGCAGAATATCGTTAACGTTAACATTAACCGTACAGCTACCCAGATAGCAAGGGATCAGCATATATACACTGACCAGATCGCATGTAAGTCTGTTTTAGTTTTCTGCAATTCTCATTTGAGTTAATGAATATATTAGCACTGGGCTTTGCCCAGTGGGAGGAGCTTCTTGGCAACGATGTCCACATGCCGGACGCTTCCTGGGCAGATGATGGGTGGGTAGACGATGACAATGACGATGCCGCCGCCCTGCAGACCTTTCCACCTGGGGAAGAGGGCATGTTGCTCAGTCACGCCGGTCAGGATGCAACCTTTCAGCAGGTTTTGGCGGGAGTACGACCTGGGTATGTCCAACAATGTACTATTAGCTATCCTAACCCAATATTCATAGACGTGGGGACCTGCGTGTTCGCAGCGATCGTGTGCAAAAGGTCGTTGACTCTTGGAAACGGCAGATGCCTGCCCTTGTAGATGCATACTTTGCATTGAAGACCAATGGTGCGATGAATTCGGACAGTGCACCCTCTCCATGGAGAATAGAGGTTCTCGGGTTTGGCAGTACGATCCAGTTATAATTACAGCCGATCCGGAAAGTAATGAGAATGACCAAATTTTTTCGCACGTTTCCCAATATGGAAGTCCCTAAAGGGGGAGCGGTCCGAGGCCGCCGATGCGTGCACACAACGATCTCGCACCTTCTCGTCTTCACCTCAACTTCCTCTTGCTCCCCGTGCCCATTCACCGCCTCTTTTCCAACCTTTCCCATGGTGAACCGCAGAATCAGTTCCGACATAAAGGAATGTGCATTGCGCTTGTGGGAGCTTGGATGGGACCGCAATGCTATCTGCTCCACCCTGCTCGTCTCACAGTCTAGTATCTATCGTTGGGCCGCTCTTTTCGACGAGTTTGGGTCCGTATCTCCACCACCGTCACCCATCATAGGACGTCCTCGAATCATTGGTCTGGCTGCACTCACGGCAATCAAAGAAATATACACGAAGCACGCCGACACGTACCTCATGGAACTCCAGTGGTGGCTTCTTATCCACCACGCTATCTCCATCTCCATCTCTTCCCTCCAGGAAACACTTGAGAGAGCTGGACTCACTCGGAAATTGTTACACAAGATTGCTGTCGAGCGCGACGTCGAGCAACACCGTGACTACCTTCATACCATCCAATCAGGCTTCAGCGGGACCGGCCGCGAGTTTGTAACAGTCGACGAGTCAAGCAAGAACGAGCACGATGTCTCCCGCCATTACGGTCGCGCTCCGATTGGGATCCCGGCTGATTTCGAGGATGTATTCATTTGCGGGTTGCGGTACAGCTTGGTGGCGGCTATGAGCCTTGATGGATACATCGCGCAACGGGTCTTTGAAGGATCCCTCGACTCCTTCGATTTTTTTGATTTCATCACAGAAGACGTCGTGAGTTTCCCAACAGTCCGCTCTATTTCACGCTAATTGATATCAGGTCCCACAAATGGGGGTATTTCCTGATGACCGCAGTGTTCTAGTTATGGATAACTGTCGTATTCACCATACCGACACTCTTCGGGAGGTTTTGAATGCACAAGGTGTGTCTTATCCTCATACAAGTCAAACAACATCTAACAACATCCGTTTTTGCATAGGAATCATGCTCCTTTACTTGCCGCCTTATTCACCCGACCTAAACCCTATTGAGGAGTCCTTTAGTACATGTCAGTCCTCTTCAATTCATCCTTTCTTCTGGTTCATGGACTGTCTTTAGGGAAAGCATACCTGCGCGCCAACGTGCATTCCATTCGCGCCGCGGCTGATCCTATTCTGGTCCTACTGGACTCGACTGGATGCATCACGCCCCAGAAGGCTAGAGCTTGGTTCAACCATGCTGGCTATATTGTTCGCGATGATAATGAGTAAAGTAATGAGTGCAAGGGCTTGTATTGACGTGAGAGAATGCTATTATATTTGATTTCTATCTACTGGCGTGAATGCGATGATAACAATGAGGACCACAGAGAGCAAATATGAATTAATACCAAGTCAATGATCCCACAAACCTGCGCGAACGTCATCCAAAAATTCCTGATGTTTTGACAATACTTTGTCCCATGCGAGCTTGCCAAATCCAGCGAAAGTCTGCCACTCATCACGCGTCAAACTCTTTATACCCTTGTCCCCGGGCTCGTATTCGAGCTTCTCCAGCCGTTCCATATGCTGTGGGATCTCGTAGTGAGTGCAGAATTCCAGCAGGGATACGGAGCGGTGAGGAAGTTTTGCCGGCGATGGTGGTGCAGATGGAACTGGACTGGGATTCACAATGGGATTACTCGGGGGCTGAACAGGTGCAGCAGGGACGGCTGGCATGGGGGTGAACTGGTGCTGGTGCTGAATCATCGAAAGCGCGAATGCAAGGATCTGATCTGTCGCAGCTGGGACAGGAGCGGCCGCGGGGGCTGCAACAGGCTGTATGGGGACGGGTACAGGTCGAGCGGGGTCTATTTTGATTCGATTCTTGATATCAAACTGGGTGGATGCGGGGGCTTTATCGACGGTGGCCGTTCCTCGAGCCTGAGCAGCTGTCAAGAGGATGAACAGGTGGAATAACGAAGGACGAACCTTGTGAGCGGCCCATACGTTGAGCCGGATCGGGGTTAGGTCCCATTTGAAGCCCTTGTCGTCTGTGTAGATCCGTTGGCCGGCCTCGTTGACGGGCCATCTCTCTTGGAGCTCTTCGATGTGCGACACGATAGCTTGATCAAAAGTAAGCTGATTCCCGAGTCAAGTGTGAGTACGTGGACAAAAGGAGATTGAAATTACACACTTTCTGCTGCTCGACACTGTCTTCCGTGCTCGTCGTCTCTAACTGTGAGAAATCAAATGCTTTATTTGCGCCAGCATTCAATGGTCCAGCCTCCCCTACTCCCCCTCCAACGCCGTCGTCGCCCTTCACATCCCAAAACTAGCAGCCGCTGTCAGACCTGCATATATATCCACAATAAGAATGTTACTGGCAAATTGTCAGCAGGTTTTCGGGGGCCGGGCATAACAATGATAAGGGTCTTGTCCTTGCTCTTCTTCATCTGCTTTTTCAGTGCGCCAAAGCCGCCGGTCCCACCGAGAGGGAGAAAGGCGCGGTTCATCGGGGTTTGTGGCTTCCATTCTGTCTTGTTGAGTACAATGTTTCCGACCGGGCAAGGGAGAGCATCGGACATGAGAGACATGAAATCATCGAAGGTTGTGCTGTCTGGGTCGAAGCTGAATGGGCCACGAGTGACGTATGAAATCTCCGAAGAGTTAGGCTTCACCGATCGCGATCGCGCGCGCACAGTCGGGGGGGGAGGAGGTTGAGGTTTTAGAACACGGATATAGGCAGTAAGTTTGTCCTCGTCGTCCTCGTCATCATTCGTGAGTTTGCGTTTCTTCTTCTTCCTTTCCTTTGGGCTCTCCTCCTTGTCGGCCACTTGTTCGCGCTCCTTCTGCTTCTTCTTGTTCTCTTTCCTCTGCTTCGCCTTTGCTTGTTGCTTCATTAGCTCTGGGCTAGACACGAACCACCGGCTCACTGACGAGCACAAGATGAGATGTCTTCGGCCGTGTTGAGCGTTGGCTCACAATTAGGTTTCTCTGCCACCAAATACTTTACAGCTTGCATTGGTGTCAGGTCATCCTCTTCATCGTCGGTAATCTCAATAGCATCTTCATCGTCAGGGGGGATCATTTGGAGGAGACGAGGTGAAGGAAGAGGTAAAGACGAAGCGAGCAGGAGGCCGACGTGACCGCTTCCCCTTTAGGAACTTCCATATTGGGAAACATGCGAAAGAATTTGGTCATTCTCATTACTTTCCGGATCGGCTGTAATAATTAATTGCAAAATTTCTTAGACCCCTTTAGATCACGGTCCTCGTAATTTTTCTTACACCGAAATGTTTCAAACGGCGAATTCTGCATTGATTTTGCACGGGTACATAGGCTCTGGTCCTGATCAACCTGCCCTTGCATTTCCCATCCGCCTGCTCGAAATCTACCGTCAGCTACACCGTGTATGCCCGCGGTTCTCGCTCGATGCCCTCAGTAAAACCTTGACCCACCTTCATCATGTACGTTAGCGCTCCTCCATTTCAAGCTCGCTAACCAATTTGTCGTCAATCTAGGGCCCGCGTAAATCAGCACTTCATGATCAGCTGGGTATTGCATATGATGCGTATCTCGCAATTCTTCGAGCTGCCGATGCTCATTGCCAGGCGGCCCTCGGGCGTGGTGGAACATAGTATACGGACAATGTATATCCACCTTGCTTCTACAAGGTTCTGAATGAGCCTCCTCTTCGGTTCTCCTGGCTTGGCGCAATGGACGGAAATAATTCGTTGAAACTGGTGGATCCGATGTTCTACGCTGGTACGACGCGAGCTGACAACCGGACATCTGCGCACGATCATTGGCTATCTCCCGAAGAAGTTGATGAGTTCAAAGATGAAGTTTCTAATTCTCAAACAGTGCGTTCTATCTAGTTGAGTTGGGAAACAGGTTTTAATGGTTATTCAAGAGGCCCCGTGGGACCGGGCCTATCTTGACTGAAACACACACATCTGCGACGGCCTCCCTGCGAGAACCACAGCCATCCGTCACCCCCACGCCCACATCAACTGTTCCGGTTGCCCCCACCACCAAGACCGATAACGAACCGCCCACTGCCGAAACGGAAGATACCGACGATGATGTTGCATGGCTCAACGTCAACGAGCTTGAGTCCATGGAGGTTGAAGAACTGGCTCGCTGTATCAACACATGTGTGGATAGGTGGCGGAATGCTGGTCCGGAGTAGCGGAAAAAAATATACGCCCTCTTTGCAGTCGCCGGTATCTTCTTGGTGGTATGTCGCCATGGTCATGTCGTCGTTATGTGCGACATGATCCGTAGCGGAGAATTGTGAGTCCAGCCGATTCTGAGGAAATGAGTAACTAACTGGGCATGCAGAATGAAGTACCCGTTGGCGATGGTCAAACAACTTCTGGATAGATATGGGAAAGACATTGGGCTGGGCTACAACATTATGTGCACATTTTTCAAAACTCTCCTGCGCAGCTCTCTTGGCTCTCGTGTCGTCGCATTGAACTTACGAGGTGTCGTTCCGGCATTCCACGGACATGCCCATAACCGAGCATGCCAAGTTAGATGGCATCCTCTTTATGTTGACGGCGTGGGGCTTGAAGACTTTGAAGAATGTGAACGCACATTCACTAAATCCAACAACCTCGCCTCAGTTACTCGACTGACGACTTCTTTCCACCGCAAGCAAGCTATTGATGAACACTTTTACTTCCATGACCTCGACAAGCATGCAGCGTCAGGTACGTGAGCTATATTTACGTTTTTTAGAGAACTGCAGTTGATATACCATAAATCAGGGAACTTCATCTATCAAAATTACCGGCAAGCCAACGAGAAAGAGGCTATCAATCGAGGGCAACTACATGCCCTCGAAGTGCGTCTCAATACAACAGCAGTGGACCACGAGGCAGCTCTCCTTAGTGAACAACAATATTTCAAGGACCTTTGTTCTGAACCAGCGGAAGTAGCACATACCGTAGAATATATGGATCTTCTAACAAAACTTTACGTGCGCAGGTACGTTATCTTGCTCCTGTTTTATTTTCCGACCACTCATCGAAGTTGCAGCGATGCATCCGACCAGGCCAAGACTGCGTTCCGGCGCCTTGATCACGACATCATCGAGAATGGCTATACCCGTACAGAAATCGCCCGAGTCAAGACACAGTATCGCACTACATACGACAAGTACCTGGCAATTCATGAAGAAGTTTGTCAATATGAAGATCTTCACGGTATTCAAACTCGTTGGACACCATCATCAAAGGAATACACCGATGCCCTCAAAGTCATGACGGAGCGGCGGTACAAGCAAGCCGTTAGTGAGCTCGAGCGCCTCGTTGTCGGGAGGTTATTTGAGATGACCAAGCTCGGGATGAGCGGTGTAGGTGCGTAGCTGCAGGCCTTTGTTAATTTAATGACCCTGACCGTTAACTATATAGCGTATAAGCTTCGTGAGAAGCTCAACAAGGCCTTGAAGACCCGAGCTGAGGCCATACACAAAGCTATCAACCGCTACAACACCACCGGCATGGCATTGAATCCCCCTGGGCCGCGCCTTACCTGGCGCATGGTGATTAACTCGGCCTCGCTCGCCGAGTTTGACTGGCTCCGGGAAACGCGACCTCCCATGGGCCCAGCCCGCGCGGCGCGAGGCAATGGTACTGTATTTTGGGATTAAGCGGGCTCAAGAAGAAAAGGTGCGATTAGACGTCGAAATCCGACGTTTGATTACAGCAATGTATGATGACCATGTCGACTACTATTGCGCCATTGGCGCCAACATCATTGTCAATCCCGCTGTCGCACGGGCTCTCTTCCGTGATTGGGCCAGCCGTACCGCAATCAACACTTCTATCACAAAACGGCTGGTCCAGACGTCTTGTCTTGCTGGCTTCACCCGCACATTATTCCCAGGGGAGCGAGACGGCTGGGATCCCACACTACGGGACGGTGTACCTCCACCTCCTTGGCTCAGTGAAGTCCTTCAGCTGACAACTGTGTCCATTGAATACGAGGAGGAGGACGTGGTGGGTATGACTTCCGCTGAACGGCGTGAATACGATGTGAGTGGGCTGGCTAGAGAGAGTGATTTTGATGATAACTTGGTAGTAGAGCTTATGGAGACACTGGCCACCTCCGACGAGTTGTAGTATCGGCCGGTTGGAATATATTTCGAGTTTCTTTCCCTTCTTTTTGTGTCGGGCCGCTGGTTACGTTATGCCAAGGAGAACTTTTATTGGCTAGGATGTCCGGTCCGAGTTCGGCTACTAACTTAGAACAGTACAAAACACGTCGAATGAGCAGCATATTCACGCGTTTTTCTGTGACAAGAAGATCCTTAGGCACCCAATGTATCCTTCTAGCACAAAAAGACCTTTGTTATTTGCAGTGGAAACTGTGCGGAACATGATTTTTCCAAACTCTCTGCCAAATTTGTGTTCCCAAACACAAATTCAGTTATTACCATTGGAATACAGGCTCTTGAGCCACAAGAGTGGCATCCGATGTTAATATGCAAGTAATGTTCACTTGCTGTGCAAGAATTCCGCCAAAAAAAAATCGGAAAGTTGAAAATGAAGTCAGCGTTGGTTTAACTCAGAAGTTGAGAGCTTGAACAGTTGAATTCCGGCCGGTTTTGTGCATGTTTCGATAAATATTGACCTCAAGACCGGATTGCCCCACTTTAATTGATATCTTTGGATGTAATAGTTCCCCCTGTGCTGGAGATTCTACAAGTGTTCTGAGCCCTTTGGCATCGCAAAAACGTCAAACACCACATTCAGAGGTCGAAAATCAAACCCCACCAAATTGTGTGGTTACTTTATAGAATGATCTTGGGATATGTCTAAGCCCTATGCGAGAAGATTAGACCATGCCATGGCCATGTGTACTTGCTATAGCCTGGTCATTGAAAACAATGAAATTCAACCTGCGGGTCCAACAGTCTTCACAGTGCCTTGGAATGTTTTTTTTCTAGGCTATTAATGTATATTCAAGCTCTGAGATGGATTCTTGTAGGCTCCGTGCTTGGTAACAAAATTCAATGATTAATCTTCTGCGGAACTGCCATTACTGATATTTCTGGCCCAATAAAATGGACCTCCTCGAGATTTTGACAAATGATATGCAGAACGTCCTTAGTAAGACATAGCACCCTCTCTAGACTTTATAATACACTCCTATACCCTGCAAATACATTTTAAGTGTCATTTATCGGTGTTTGTTCCCAATTTGGACACTCTCGACATCGCTTAATGGGTGGGAACAAGTCCCTTCCTCTCTCTTATCAACCGCATCTCTGGCCACGTCTCTTCATGTCTCAGCCAACCGTCCGATACGTCCATGACTGGGGGGCATCCGGAATCCGTCACCCGCTGGAAGCACCGCCCTCGCACAACCAGCAACCTGGACGAAACCCTCTCCCTTGGCACAGCCTTCAATTTAACCCCTTGGGTGTCTTCGATTTGCGACGTCTTCAGGGTATTTTCGGCCATAATCCCAGCATCTGGAACACCTACAGGCACCGTTTTGAGGCCGGTGATATTGCCTGGCTCGCCTCTGGTGCCAGTGAGGACAACTGTCACGAGCCAGAGGACAACGGCTTCTTCCCTGAATTTAAGGCTTGTCGCGACTCTCTGCCCAATACCTCAGCCGGATATAGCTCGCGTATGGACTTTCAGAAAGCCACTAAAAAGATAATCTGGGACTTGGTGCGTTCTTCTTATTTATCTTTCAACGTGCAGCAGATTCAACTTGATATCGTAGGCAACAATGTTGGATCGCACCTTTGGGTCTACGACAATGATCCTAAACGTCGGCGGCACCACGGTCCCCGGTAGTCCGGCCTTACCAGAATTTTTGCGTGCTTCGGTTTACCTTCCGCCCGCCTTCCTTCGCCAGCACCCGGACAGCCACCCAGCGATAGCCCAGATCGCTCAAATTTTCTTAGAGTCTGTTGGCATACCCACCGTCGTTGCTTGGAAAGCCAGTGCTCTGCGCTCAGGATGGACTCTGACAGTGAACGGCAACACCATTCGCGCTTTCTCCGTCCCCCACCACCTTTTCATTCCCCCTCCGGTCCAAGTAGGCTCGTCCCATTTCATCTTCAAGGGACGTCCAGCCGGTACACTCCATCTTCCCACCACCCCTACAGGCTCCCGCCCATCCTCTCCCGCTTCCGCTACTTCTACACGCTATGGCTCCGAAGAACCGTTGTCCACGGAAGCTATTGAGCTTCTTGCGGCAACAGAGCGCATATATGGCCTCGAGCAAGAGGTGGATAGCATGCGCGAGCTTCTGGATAGGGCCACCGCGGAGCATCTGAGCACGATTCAAGAACTGGGGCAGGTCCAGGCGCAGCTCAATGGTGCAAGTATCTGCGAGGAGGGTTACAATGAAGAACGGCGCCAGTTTCAGCAGGAAATCTCGTCATTGCAGACCCAGCTCAGCCCAGGTACGTCTTACTTCTGATAACTATAATCGTTACTAATGAATCTTCCCGTTAGCAATTTACGCCCCTCCTTGCTACAGCGCATCTCTGCTGGCCACGCCTACCTGGCGGCGGGCAGGAGCACCCTCATTGGCATCCCCTTCCAAAGCCTCGACCTCCACTAGTGCCGCGTTCGCCCTCCCTAGCGCGACACAGTTCTTGGAAGATAATGGGCTGCAGTACATGCTTGTTACGATCCGTGTGATGGTCAAGTATGCCCCCTTGACGAAGTGGTACTTGGAGCTGGCGGAAATGGATTTGGATGAAGGAGTTGCAGATGGTCTATTAGAATGTCTTACCCAGGATTGTATGTAGTCCTACGATGCAACGACCTTTTTTTTCACCCTCCCTTACTTTGATTCCGAAAGCCGACGAGTCGGACATGAATCCGACGTCCACACGTGAGACCCGTTTAGTATTCACACACACCATTTCCTTTTCCTCGTTACCTGTGACCTCGAAACTATGCCGATGGCCTTTACGACTATCTCTATAGCAAGCCAGCCTCATGCTCGACATACCACCGCAAAGCCACGCGCACCATTGGGGCCAGAGCAAAAGCGCGAGCGCAAGGAAGCTCGGGAAAGCAAGCAGGAGCGTATCGACACAGCGGTCAGCGCATGGTTCTCTGACACCATGGCGCTGGCGGACAAGCTTGCTGTTGAGTTTGACATGAAACCAAAATACTTTCACGAGCTGTTCTTTCAAGGCGGCGCTCGAATGGTAACCCACCAAGAGCACGTAAATCCCTACAATGCCTTCAAGTCGGAGAAGGCCGCGGAGTGCCGGGATTGTACGTGGCGTTTCTCTTTCTAATCTTGCTGCTGTGCTAACTGTTACTAGGTGGCGAGGCCAAAAATGCTCCTCAGTTGCACACCGACTATCACGAAGAGTATAGCAGTCTTACGACGGAGGAAAGGACGCACTTGTCGAACGATGGCTCAAGAATCGCAATTCGAGTGTTTCTCTCCGTCGTGCCACACCTCGCGCCAAAATTCAGGATGTCTCGAACATTGTGCGTAACATGAAACTGCTGGTAAGTTGTTTCCGCCCTTCCCTTTGGTTAAAACTAATGCATTCATAGATGTGTGGTTTATCCACCCGGGTCGGCGTGGAAGGCTTCTTTTGCATCGTATGCAACAGCGCCGACTTTCATATCGCACCACAGTGGTTTTTTACATCCCGGGAGCTTGAACAGTACATGCTGATTGCCACTCGCAAGAAGTGGGTGACCGCAGAGGTGGGGACCAAGGTGGAAGCATTCGCCGTCGCGGGCTGCGACATTTTAAGTGCGTGGCTTGTGTTCCTTTTATATTCAGGATGTACTAACACAATTATAGATCTCCTTCGTACATCGAAGCAGAAGGCTGATTATCTCAAGGTGGGCATTCGCGAAGGTCTTACGGAGAAGCTCAGTCAGTAAATTTATTCTAAGCTTCCACGGCACACTTATCTACAAACTAGTTGACATTACCGGAGACCCCAAGGCCCAGATGGCGTACGTCTGGTACGAGGAAGATGTCGTGCTCAAGCACGGCGTTATCCTCGTTGGCTGGACCTTCCCCGAGATCGTCAATCCCACCGAACTCAGTACATCACTGCCTAACCTCCAAAAACTCTATGACGCCATCAAGAACGATACCTGCAAATTTGTCAAGCTCACCGGCGAGGAACGTGCCAAGCGCATGTCAGACTGGAAGGCCGACGTCGCTGCAGGCCGCATTGAGCAGAAAACCCGGGCCACCCGTGTAGACAAAGGCAAGAAGCGAGGGCGCAAGGAGCCAGTGGACAGTGACGAAGAGGATGAGGGGAGGAGGGGGAGGAGGCGGGGGAGAACGAGATGCAGGGTGCAGCAGCTACAGACGACGCCGGGGGAGCACGACCAGCCAAATGCCGCCGCATCACAGCGAAGATAGCCCCGGCCGCCGCCGGCAGCGGCGCAATTATAGAGGAGCCCGAGGACGACGAGGGGCCTGTTGAAGCCCGTCCCGCTGCGAAGCGGGCCTCGCGTGCGAAGAACGGTACCAAGACCACCGCTACCGCGCGCACAGCTGTCTCCACCGCTCCCATGCGCGCCACGGCCTCCAAGCACCCGGCAGCCGGTGCTCCTGCCCTAGCCAAGCGCTCAAAGGCTCAGGGGCAGGGTGCGCGCAATGATGAGGTGACGCGTAAGGCGCTGGAGTTACTGAAGGCCCGGTGAAATGGCGGGCGTGGCGAGGATGGAAATAGCAATACCGGGAATGGGGAGGGGAAGGGGAAGCTCGTGACACGCCCAAAGCCCCAGCCTGCGTACAAGAGCAAGGACCTCATCACCTCCGAGGATGAGTGTGATGCGGATCCCGATGCTGACGAGGACGGGAACGTCCCTGCCGATGGTAGCGCCGCCTCCGCTGGCGCTGAATTTGATGCAGCGTTGGCACAGGTCTCGTCCTCCCCTGTTTAATGCTCCACCTATTTTTTTTTTGTCACTTTACACGTTGTGCTGTCGTCAATTACTTTATTTTATTTTTGCTACGTGAAATACATCGGGTTCAGATATTGTCTAAAGCTCTAGATAGTGTGAGAAGCACTACAACTCCCCGGATTAACTGTGTGTACAGAGCGGGACACAGCGCGACAGCAGTGACGACGAAGCGGGGCAATGTGCCCGACAGCGGTGACGGTTGTGACGTCCGTCATGAGAAGACCTAGGTTTTCTCATGACGCGTCGTAGCGGTCTGGAGTGCCCGATGGCATGGTACGGCAGCGGAAAGTGCTGGCCGTGTCCCACGGACCTGTGGGAACCGTCCAGTTTGCTGAACTGCAAAGTCATACCTAGGACCTGTTTATAGGGCGGTATTACCGCAAGGTAAGAGGAATCACTCTTCTTGGTTACAGACTGTTGGCGGATCATGATGCAATCATGTCAATAGTTTGACTACCATATTAGGGTAGGGTAGGTGGGAGTCCCGCAAACGATCGTATCGGACCGGGACTCAAAATTTACCGCTAAGTTTTGGCGGGAATTATACAGGCTAACAGGGTCGACGTTGATGATGTCGACGGTGTTTCATCCGCAAACGGATGGGGTATCTGAAAGGGCGATACGCAACGTATCGCAGATCCTGCGATCTGTGGTGGACCTAGACCAGAAGGACTGGGTGTACCACATACCTATGGTCGAGTTCGCGATCAATTCAAGCATTAGTGCCGCTACGGGTTACGCACCATTTGAGTTGAATTACGGCTACGTGCCCAGGATGAGCAACGTAGTTAACACGGATACTAAGTTTCCAGGCGTCCGGGAATTCGTCGATAAGGCGCTAGCAAACATTGCTATCGCACACGACGCGATCATTGGAGCACGCGTAGCGTCCACCTATCAGGCCAACAAAGGGCGCCGCGAGGATCCCCAATACTCAATTGGGGACTTGGTCTACCTATCGACCAAGAACTTGAATCTGCCGAAGAGTAGGGCGCGTAAACTCGCGCCGAAATTCATAGAGCCATTCAAGATCATAAGAGCAGCTCCCGAAACATCCAACTACGAGTTGGACTTACCAGCAGAACTGCGTCATCGACGCATACACCCGCGGTTCCATGCGTCGCTACTGCGCCCGCATCAGCCCAACGACCAGGAGATCCTCCCTAGTCGGGAAGTGGGCCGGTTCTACGACTTCGGTATGCCCGAAGACCAAGAATGGATGATGGAAAACATCGTTGGGCATAAATGGGTCGGACCACGAAGCGTACAATTTAATGTCCAGTGGACAGCGGGTGATAGAACCTGGGAGCCGCCTAGGAACGTCGATGAGACGCGTCACCTGGACGAGTACTTCGAGCTGCATGGTGTGAAGAGATGGCAGGATCTACCCCGTGATCGCATCACGGAATAACGGTGTTCGCACACAAACCTAATCTCTGCCCTGGCCGTATAACATGGTGGGCAGAGATCATCTTCGGTCTCTCTTTCCCCCCTCGTCTCCACATATCAATATACTCCATTGGATTGCAAGCACACAGAGCAACATGGAAGACTCACCCATGAACCCCGCCTGGAACGACAGCGACAACTACATCGAGGATCGCAGCCGCTGCGGGGAGTACCTCAAGCGTGAACTCCTTAGCCGCTGGGATGGCCACATGCCCCGACCAACTTTCGTTTTCGGGGTATACGCGCAACTGGACGGGCCGGTCCCACCTTTCAGTGGGTTTGGAGTAGTACTAGACTACGCTGGAGATAATCCAGATACTCGAATGACGCAAACAGGTGCGTCTCGCGACAGAACACCGCCGGCTGCAGCACCTCAGAGAGATGCAGCGCGCTGCACCCCGGACACTCAATCCGGGACCCCGCAAGTCTACCACGACAGCGGGTGCCGCTACGATAACATCGTAGGCGATGACGAACTACGCAATCGTGTATCTGCGTCGCGCGAGAGGTTCCACGACGAGCCTTACTGGGACCACCAGCAGCGCCGTAGCGAACACGGAGGCCGCGGAGAACATCAACCTCGCCCATACGGCGCGAGTTACAACAATAGCACACGCACGAGGAGCAGCTATAGTGCCAGCTCGAGCGACGACTCCCGTGCGGGCCACACAACCACCACAGCGTTCACTCGATGATGCGCATCGTCGAGAACCCTGATCTTGAGCTGGCACCGCGCGGTCCAGACGGGCACCCCATGTCTGCGTGGGCGATACAACAGGCCAACCCCGACACTGCCTCGGTGGACGAGGTGTGCCCCCCTCCCGCCAATGGATACGCAGAGCAGGAGGAGGAATGTCTGACGCGCGCACGCGAACGCCCAGTGGGCACGCTTCGTGGCCCATACCAGGTGTAAACCTAGCGCGAAGGCAACAGCAGATCTTTGGGCAGGTTCTACCGCCGCCAGATCGTGACCATCGACCAGGCCTACAACCTGGTGGCCTTTCTGGACGTCGGGCAGCAGGAAGCCTATGAGTTGTTCGCACTCACGGTGCAGAACCTCGCGGCGTTCCCGCAGCAATTCCGCACTGAGGGCAAAGCGCACCTCATGCGGTACCAGCAAGAAATCGAGAGGGCATGGTGGACGATGACCACGGGAGGCCCGCGCGCACCACGCGTGGCGAGGCACGGTAACCCACTCGTGCGACCGATGGACTCGAACCTGATGACTCGACGTGCCGAGGTGAAACCTGCGCCGGCTAGGCCGCTGCCTCCCCCGGCTCGTGGACACGAGCAGCGGGAGTTTGACATCGTGCAAATGAGAATGTATGGGCCCCCGGTGATACCTGCGGCGACAAGCGCGAGGGATCACCCAGCCCCCGCACCCCAGCCGAGGCCTACGACCCTGCTCACTAGCGCCGATGGGTCTCCGGGGTTTCTGGGTCGCTCGCCGCCGAACCCCAACGATGCCCGCCCGGCGTTCAGCAACGGCTCAGTAAACGACACATCACTGACCCCGAACACCCGCTGGACAGCGGGGGACCTGCACAACAGGCACGCACGTACGCACCCGTCTGTGTGGCGTCGCGGTGTGTGGGGCTTCTCGGGCGTCCTGGCGACAGCACTGGGTGACACGCCTAATCGGCCCGATATACTGGCCAGCAATACGACCACGGCGTTGGCGCCGAACACATTGCAGGCGGACTTCCGCGCATTCGTACTGGTTGGGATGCGACTGTTTTCGGTGCGAGGATTGTACAACCTCATCCTGCGGCTAGGGGAGTACCCGGTGGAGACCACGGCGATGGAGCACTACCCGTACTCAACGGAGAATTTGACAATATTTCTCGTGGCGGCGTGGTATGCAAGACATGGAATACTGCCCGGGTCGCCGGACGTATTGGCCCTCGAGGACTTCGCGCGCATACGGCGTAACGTCGTCTCGGGCATCCCCGACCTCAACAACACTGTATGGCCGGAAGCACCGGGGAGTGCTGCAGCTCTGCAAACCGACGCGTTGCAGGTACCCCACTGGGACGTGCTTCGGCACGCACCGGTACGATCTGCGGGCAGCGGTATACATGCATCTGTGCATGCCCCCATGGAGGACGTAGAGGGCCCCACCGCCGAGATCGCGGCGGGAGGGTCGTCAACGCTGCCACTAGTGCCGGAGCAGCCCAAACAGGAGGAGGGTAGCGCCGGAGGCTGATGTACGAGTTTGCCACGTCGGCGGGCACGCCGACGTTGAGCGTATCATATGGTTTGGGACGCATGCTTCGAATTGTATCGCTGCACGAGACGTACACTTGTTTGGACTCGCTATATTCATATATGTCTTTCTACTTGTGCATAACAAGGATCCGTAGATATGTTCGCACTTGTGTAAACAAGTAACCATACTCTCCTTCTGACTGAATGTTATTCTGCTTTTGAAAAGCATGACTGGTGCTACGATGCACATCGTATATCGGACTCGTAACCTCGTCCTAGCAGGGGAGGGTGTTAGGCGCCGGGGCGCCTAGCGCTGTACACCGTAACCATCAGTAAACTACATTACCCCATTTGTATCACTAGTATATAGGGAGTCGGCATGACAGGTGATGGGTATCTTTTACACACCCATCCGCTACGCCGCTCCTGCTGTTTAATACAGAATCTGGACCAGCTTAGCCTGTGGTGCTCAGTAAGAGAACACCCACAGACTTACAATAGTAGAAGAGTTTTGTCGGCCCGAGATGCCGGAAACGAAACACAACCAAGATGGTCGACCCCGATGGACCGAAATCGAAGGTATGGGCGACCGGACAAAGCCGCAACCAGGGCGTTGCGAGCGAAGTCTCAAAGACCCAAAGAAGTGCCAGATTGTCGTTAGAGCGGCCTTCCGGTACCAATTATCCGACCAAAGGAGACCGGAGACCGCGGCGAAGGTCGAGAACGGAGGCTCGATGGAAAAAATGTTGTTAGGCGTTCTCCGGTGAGCTCTTACCCAATACATTGACCGTGCGAGGACTCCGGAGCACAAAGTCGAAAACCGGAACGGTGAAACAAGGGCTTTCGAAGAAGGCACAGTGGGTTCGGTGGAGTACGTTTATTAGACGTCCCCGGTGAACATGTTTCCACGTTTGCCCAATATCTTTTTACCCGAGTTATTGATTTGGCCAACAATCGACATGGCAGATGCACCGAGAAAAAGGACAATTGGGGGAGAGAACGCAGCCAAAGGCAGGCGTCTCATAGAAGATCAATCCGAGGTGAACAAGGGCAAGGTGTCGAGTTCTCCGAGGGATCGAGAAGCGAATATGCTTCAAGAAGGATTCCGGCGGAGGTGCGGAGCATCTTAGCAACCGCAAAACCATTCCGGAGAGGTGCTCGCAGGAAGGGCTTAGTGCCGGACTTCTTATAGCGGAGCGGAGTGTGGCCATTTGGACACTGGGCAAGCGTCGAGGCAACGGAGTAACTCCGGAGGGTCGAGCTTTAGGTCCAGAACGTTCGGAGGAACGGAGATGGCGAGTAACCGGTGAAACGGGAGGGAATAGGGATTCCGGAGGTTTCATTTTGGTGAAGGCGTCAGAACTGTCGGTGTCGGCGGTAAACGCCGGTCCCTTGTGGGAGCTACCAAAAACAATATCCGGCATAATTGCCGGTCGTGTGCACACTAATAACTCCAGGGATTAAGGATCGGATAAGTTGGAAACCATCATCTTGCAATCAATGGATGCGGGTGAGAGGTTTGCCGGTTCCAGGGTCCAGAACGATGGAGGAAATCAAGAACGATGACGCGATGTCGGGATACGAACATCACCAAAAGGGGATGGATGACAGATGGACTGCCGATTAATGGATGAGCGTTGCCAAGGGAAAATTCCGGAGGGATTTTGCTGGAGATCTCACGTACGAAGCCAAAAACCTTCTGAATTTCTCATATAAGTACAGTTACAGCCAGTATGAGAGATGAGGGAAAATGTTCGTAGCGGGAGTTGAATCCCGAGGCAATTTCGGAGAGATATGATTGTTGAAATGGTTAAAACTCGACTCCGGAGAGCGAGCGGTCGTAAGAACTCAACTCTGGAGAGCGAGTGGGCGTAGAAAACAAGAGAGCAGAGGCGTGGAGTTCAGTGGTATAACTCTCCGGGAACGACGCAGACGTTCTGGGAAGAGAATTCGTGTTCTGCTGATGTTATTTAGTCGACAACAACGGAGAAGTCTTCTCCGGTGCGCTGGCGCTTGTCGGAGACGATGCGGGAGATGTGATCACACGTCTCGACATGATGACCACTACTGCCGCAATACATACACAGTCCCAGTCTCTTCCGGCGATCTGCTTCTTCCTTCCGGAGCTTGCCTTTATTATTGAGCAAGCCGGCCACCTCGGCGGTTCGTTTGCGCGAGGGATCTACCGCCGTCCGAACGTAGCCGGAGGACGGCCCAGCCTCCCCAATCCTAACCGCCCGAGTATTGGCGGGGATTGGCGATCCGGAGTCCGAGGCGATGTGGAAAACAGGAAGGGAAGTGAGCGAGGGCATGCCGGGGGAGATGTCCGAGAGAGCGGGAGACGCAGCGCGAGGACTGGGGGTACCGCGGTCCAGAAGATCGTTTCCGGAGGGCGTACCGTGGTAATCCTCGGCGCCCGGAGAGTTGGGATTGGGACCATAGTCGCCCCAGAACAAACGAGCGTTTCTCCGGGCTTCAGCGAGTGCGGACTCCGGCTGCGTCGCCCAGTACTTGCTATCGAGACGAGTCACCATTGCCCGGAGTCCGGCGTAGGTGCTCGGATAGCAAGTGCAGTCGTCCAGCTCCAGGCTCAAGCACATGATGAAGAGCGTGGCACTTCACGGATTCGCTCCAGCCAAGGCGTGTGAGCAAATCCTCGAATTCTCGCAGGGACGGAGCAATCTCCTCGGAGGGCTTCATCCGGAGAAGACGAAGCTGATCCTCCGCGTCGGCCTGGTGGTCCGGTGTATAGAAAATCTGCAAGAACTCCGAAATGAACGCGGAAAAGTCCCCATGTCAATCGAGTTTGGCCGTGTTGGGACGTTCATAGATGGTCCGAGGGTCCCCGGAACCGCGACAAGATAAAGGTGATCTTGTCGTCGTCCGATCGGAGCTCACGAGGGTGAGCTACGAAAAATGCGTAGCATTGGGAGAGGAAGGGCATGACATCCGCTTCCTTACCATCAAAGATGTCCGGGAGAAGATTCTGCGAACTTTCGGAGGTTGGAGATACGACCGGAACGGGTGCAGGTGATGGAGTGACGACCGGAGAATGGTGGACAGACAGGGGAGAGTTGGAACGGAAGGAGCGACAATCCGATGGTATGAGTTCTTCTTCCAAATTGGGAGTGAAGTCCTCCGGGAGCGCGGGCTGCGCCGGCGCTGCTACCGGAGACGGAGGGTAAAGAAGTTCGAGTTCCCGGTCGAGTTCCGGAAGCGGTGGAAGACCTTGCTCATCATACTCCACGGCGTCCTCGAAAATGGGATCGACCGAGGATTCCGGCTCCGAGACGGGATCAGAGGCGGACTCTGGTGGAGTAGGCATGCCCGGATAAACCGCAATGTTGTCCTGAGGCGGACCAACGGTGAACTGACCCATAGGGATCGTCGTGGCCGTAAAAGGAAAGAGAGTGCGGTAAGTCACCGGTGTTTCTCCGGAACCATCAGATTTCTTCGAAGGGTCATGCAGTGGGGAAGGTGATGCTGACGAGTCACTCAGCGTGACGACGTATGAGGCAACAGAACCCAGATTAGCAGTGCGAGGTGAAGGCCAAGAGCGCAGAATGAAGTCGGTAGACATGTTGGTGCAGAACTACGAAACCTGGACAGGTGAGTAGTTTAATACTGGTATGAGCCGTGTCGCGGAAGCGGGATAGAGGGACAGTCAGCCGGACGAGCGGGAAGTACTCCGAGATTACCGGTGGTTCGGAGCGGTCTCCGAGAAACCGGAGTCGGAAAGGAGGACCGGCGGAGCTGATTGACACAACACCACTGAGGCGCAGGGTGAGCATATACTGCCAGGAATCGTCGAGACAAGAGGGACAGAGTCTAGAGGAGTCAGGCAGATGAGGGGAGTGACAGACACCACTTCGGAGGGAGGGAAGCGATGTTTATTCAACTACTGAAGAACAGGAAGTAAGCTAACGAGATTAAATAGTGTAGGTCTTAATATAATGTAAAGGAGACAAGGAGGAAGCATGTGGAGGTACATGTGGAGAAGACAATAGGAAACAATAAGACATCCAAAAGCGGAATGAGAAGTTGGATGAAATCAGGAATGCTTCGGATAATCAACATGAGGTGATATGCATAAACTTCGAAGCTTGGGAAAGAAGGAGATGCATGTGGAGTGAATGTTACCATCGATACTGAAGTCCTATGACTACGGACGTTGTGCCGAGCAAGTCTCCGATGTTCCGGTAGTCTCCGAACTCCGGAGTGGACCGGAGTTGAGTAAGTTGTATCGGAGTGTTATAAACGTGGGTCGGAGTCTTGGCGCACAGATATAACACAACCCCTCCTTATATCCCTAAGCTCCTTGCACCGTCTAGACGCTGTACTCCGTCGTCTAGACCACCTATTGAGCCGTTCTGTACTCGTCTAGACGCCTGTAGCTTAGTGCGTTGACTCGTCTAGACAGACCCTATATCATGTTGCTTGTTTTGCTAGTGAAGACCATGGCTTTCCTGTGCAGTCGTTGGTTCCTTTGATAGGGTAATTGACATTCTGAGGTACTAGACCCCGTATAGACCTCCTTGGTATGTGTACTTCGCATAGTGTAACTACAGCTAGCAGCTGGAGCTCACTCTGACTCTCCTTTGTACCACCAAACAGAGTTCTAGTGGGTATATTGACCCGTCTAGACAGCTTGATTATTACTTAGTAGCGTCTAGAAGACTAATGCTAAAAAGCGCAAATAATAGCCAGATGGCAGCATACTCAGTGACACACTGTTTCATCATAGTACAGGAGAGAGAGAGATGAGGTGGCAATGTGTGGCACCAAGGCTGTAAGTGAACAATGAGTAAGCAGCATGATTACACTTTGCTACATTAGACCTTTATTATTTAATAGCCTTAGAGTACATCCTGTTCTTCAGTTTAATAATTGAGTTGCTTTGCCTTCCCCGTTGGGTTCCTTCTGACTTATCTCTCTCTCGCTCCTCTCCCGCTGTAGTGCGAGTAGTACGCTCACCCTCACTCCTGTGGTGTTGTGATACTCTGAGCTGTCAGTACTCTTCCTGACAAGTCAGGTAGCTTCCCGACCCAATCTGCCCTCGCTGCTCACTTAGCCCCTTGTTCACCTCCCCTCTGGAGCTGGACATGACAATGGTCTGCATTGATTTTCCTGCTCACCGGCGACTTAAACACGTAATAAATTACCATATATGGTACATGGGAACGTTATGTTAGTTATTTAGTCCAGTGGTCGAGTTGGAAAAAAAAACAGCCCTATATTAGTTTCCCAAATGTCAGACTCAATAAACTAAAATTAAGACAGTTGAAATTTTTTAGTTTATATAGAGTCTGATTCAATTGTCGGGTCCCGACCTGTAGCCCGCAAAAGTGTGACTTTCACGTGCATGCACATGTCTTTCCCACGATCTGAGCATGGATGCTAAGCTTTAAAACACCCAGAAAAAATGCTAAGAGACTTGCTTGCTCTGAAGGAGACCATAATGGATTTTCTGTTGGGCTTTCGGGTACATAAGTGCTCGAGAGAATATTTGGGATCATGGGGATCCAATGTGGTCGCACGTGAAAGTCACGCTTTCACGGGCTACGGGTCGGCCGACTCAGGACCCGACAATTGATCCAGACTAGCTCTATTTTTTTTTTTTTTGAATGCCAGTTCCCCCTTGATTTAAGCTGTGTATTTCCTACACTAATTCCCAACCCCAAAACGCGAGGGTGGGTAGGGGACTGTGAATGAAATGAAAACTACTGCTATAAAGACTGATAAACCTCGAAACCGTGGCTGGGAGAGATGCTTGGTCATCAGTCGAGTTTCGACCAACAAGTCGTCTTCTATTTGGCTATGTTTACCAACAACCTCTGATCACTGCCCTTCTTTCCACACACCTACATGCAGCACCATTGGACTCAAGATTTACTCGAGCCTCAAAGTCAGAATACTGGAGCCTGTTATGGTTGGGTCCAGGGGAGCTGGATGGGGCCCAGGCGACTGGTCCGAGTGAAGCGAGGGTCGGGTCGGGAAGTTTCCGAGTCGGGTCGGGAACTGCGAGACGTGTCAGAAAGTATCGGGCCAACGGCGAGGGAGAACACAACACCACTGAGGCGCAGGATGAGTGTATACTGCTAGGAACCCGAAGGGAGAAAGGAAGCGAGAAAGGTCGTCGAGTCGGGGAGTCGGATTTGGAGACCGTCCTACTTCGAGAGGCGAAGCAACGTTTATTAACAAACTGCAGTACAGGAAGTAGAATAGCGTATTAAATAGTATACAGGTAATATAGCGAGGTTCTCGTGTTAAGCGATATCGTCAATATCAATCAACACGAGGCTGAACTATGAACAAGGTGAACTCCAAAATAGGAAGTACCTAGGAACAGAAGGCATATGAATGTTCAGAGAAGAACAGTCAGAAGGTGGTTGAGCATGTGGCATAGTGAAAACATGAGGTAGACATGAGGCAAACGCGAGGCAAACCATATTGAACACGAGGCGAGCACTTGCGCAAGCGAAGCGAGTGAAGCGAGTCGAAGTCGGATAAACGGGAAACGCTCAGTAATCCTTCATTGCGTAAAAACCCGTTCCGAGAAGTAACTCGGGAAGTTCCCGAGGGTCGGGATCCGGAATATCGAGTTGGCTGTGTGCACGAACATAACAGAGCCTCAAGGTCAGAAGGACACTAAGATCAGTCTTCGATTCAAGTGGGTATTTCCTAATTCCGATGTGCCCATGTTCTTTATCGCCCTCGTGGATTTCTCTCCGCCCTCCTCGCTCAAAAAAGAATCCTGTTAAGGGCCGTGTCGCGGGAGCGGGTAGAGGGACAGTCGGCCGGATGAGCGGGAAGTACTCCGAGGTTACCGGCGGTTCGGAGCGGTCTCCGAGATACCGGAGTCTGAAAGGAGGACCGGCGGAGCTGATTGACACAACACCACTGAGGCGCAGGGTGAGCGTATACTGCCAGGAATCGTCGAGACAAGAAGGACAGAGTCTAGAGGAGTCAGGGAGATGAGGGGAGCGACAAGCACCACTTCGGAGGGAGGGAAGCGACGTTTATTAAACTACTGAAGAACAAGAAGTAAACTAGCGGGATTAAATAGTGTAGAGTCTTAATATAATGTAAAGGAGATAAGGAGGAAGCATGTGGAGGTACATGTGGAGAAGACAATAGGAAACAATAAGACATCCAAAAGCGGAATGAGAAGTTGGATAAAATCAGGAATGCTTCGGATAATCAACATGAGGTGATATGTATAAACTTCGAAGCTTGGGGAAGAAGGGGATGCATGTGGAGTGAACGTTGCCATTGATACTGAGGTCCTATGACCACGGGAGTCGTGCCGATCTAGTCTCCGATATTCCGGTAGTCTCCGGTGTTCCGGCGGTCTCCGGAGTTCCGGTAGTCTCCGAACTCCGGAGTGGACCGGAGTTGAGCAGGTTGTGCCGGAGTGTGATAGACGTGGATCGAAGCCTTGGCGCACGGATATAACAGTATCCCACTCTTGGGTTTGGCTCCCATGCCAAACACTTCAACCGGAGTCGAAAATATTCAGCAGATGTGAACCTAGGGGTTACTGATACTTCAAGGACGAGTAAAATGGTTGATGGAAAGATGGAGGAAATGGCCAATGAATTTTGAAGAATAGTTTTGAATTTTCTTGACTTGACTGCTCGAAATCGCTGAGTGGTCACGTGCCCGGACCGTGCTCTGTGGTCACGTGCTCGATGCCGTAAGTTGACACGTCGACTCTTTCTTTACTCCCGCCACCCTCAACCGGAACCCAGCCGCAACGCCAACCACATGTCGACTGCAACCGACACCCAGGGCGGAGCAGGAGGGAGTGGGGGAGGTAACCAGAACCCAGGAGCGAGCGGAAACGGGGAAGAAAACACCGGAGCGGGCAAGGGAAAGCGACGCGCCACCTCTGCGCAACTGCGGGACGAGACCGCCAACGAGGAGGCAGCGGCAGCGAAGCTCCGCAACGACCGCCGGGAGTTCTTGCGCGCCCAAATGCGGGCTTTGGTGCGGGCCCCAGTAACGGCTAGTCGCGGCGAGTCGCAGCAGCGATTGGCGGAGCTCCAAATGCTCAAAAACGACTTGGCGTCGCTGGGGCCTGATGAGGACATCGAGTTCCTCATCATGGAGCTCACCAATCCGTTGCGCGGGACTCCGGGGCCCGAGGACCTGCCGGTCGACACTGGCGTCGATACCGGTCACTGGGCACATGCTGTCATTTGTGGCCCCTGCAAATTGACAGCAAATTGACAGCAAATTGATCATTTGCCGAGAATTTGCCTGTCATTTGTGCGGCCCGCAAATAATGAATTTCCTTATCATTTCCTTATCAGTTGCTTATAATTTGCTTGGCGCGCAAATCTCGAATTTACCGCCTGTGTAAATTGAAAGCAAATTGAAGGACCAAACAACCCTGAGAATTGCCTGAAAAGGCAAATTTTCAGGTCATCTGGTCATTGGCTTTCCGATGTATCCCCGAGCCTCTGGCGTTTCCAGCCATAGATTCAAAAACCCAGTTGGGTGCGTGGAAATACATTTTACACAGAGTACTAGTTACTTGACAGACAGATAGATTCCATGCACACATCACATTCACTGCATTACTGACCTTTGTTTACCAGACTGGACCTGCTGTGATTTACCTCCAAAGTTCCTCCCTCGACCCAAAATGAACCCGCGCCGTCGCCGCCGACTCTGTTCCCCTCCAAATTCAAGCACCCGGCACCGGCACCCGCGCTGAAGTTCCTGCAGTGATCACGAGTACCCCGTCTCCGGAATTAATGTGTGCTTACCTTTCATTTTCTGAGCTGGCCAGTCGCGTGCGCCTCGAAGGCAAACATCTGTGAAAATCAAGGCTGAAGTGATTTTGCGTCAAATCCGAGGTACCCGTTTCTTTGCGTTCTTGTTTTTGGATCTACCACTTGATTTGGATTGCCTTGCCTGCCCGCTTCCGCGCCATTCCTTCAAGTTCTGATAGTAATTTGGCAAAATAGATTATATTGGGACTACGTACATACAAAGTAGTACGTACGGGACACAAACTGATTCAGAGAGATGGGACAGGAGGATGAAGGACGCGAATGGGAGTAGACGGAGGGGAATGCCAAGACTGCGCGCGCAAGATCGAGTCCGCATTGACGCCGTATACGTAGCGTACACCGCACCGCACTGTGACGCCCGGGTATAGTATCAGTTCAGTAAGGGAAGGAGATAGGTGCGCGACACACACCTTGTACCCGTACCAGTTCGCGCGCGCACGTCGCGCCCGACCCTTCCTCCTGCGTTCCCGTTGCCGGTGGCGTCGTTCTGCGCATTTCAGTGTCGGCGGCATCGAGAATTCGAGGTATTCATACGGCAAATGTGTGTGAGTAAGCCAGAAATGTGTTGAAAGTGAAATTGAGGGGCCGAACGGTTAACGACGCGAGACCAAAAAGAAAGACAGATAAAAGAAAAGTAAGTAAGTACACACCTTAGACACCGGCGCTCACGTTCCCCGAATCGGCGTGTAGTTAGAGTGAACAAGTGAGTGAGGAAGGGGTCGACACGGGGCAGTACACGTACCTGGTGTCCGCGCGCAAACTCGTCAACGTGCGTGCCCTCTCTGCCTACACCCGCTGCTCGTTCGTCGGGCGCGTGGTTCGTGCATTGCGGTGGGAGTGAACGGCGCTGAAGGAATGTCAGTGGACATTCGAAGAAAACACAATCGATGAAAACATCAAAGGGAGCACGCTGCACGCCCATCTACCTTGCGTGCGCGTCCTCCCCCGTTCCCCACAACTCCAGCCTCCTAACACACCACGTCCGTCGATGCAAAACTGGGCGACGTCGGCGCGTGAACCCGAAGCCGTCGTCCCAATCACAGGACCCACCCGCCCAGGAATAGCCTCCAGCGGCGGTGTCGCGTCGTCCTCTTCGTCGTCGTCTTGCGGCATCGGCGGGGGCATGGGCATCCCCATGGGGTCGAGGTGGAAGTGGAATGGGGCTAGAGGAGAGGAAGGGGACGAGGGGGTCTGGGGAGACGAGCAAGTGGATACGCTAAGGAGGGAATCGGAGCGGGTGCTCGCAAACGAATCGCGGTTTCCTCTGAGGGAGAGTTTGGAGGAGCGGCGAGAGCGGGAAGAGTTGGTGCCATTGAGGTGAGACTCGAGATCGCCTGACGCGGAACACGGCATTTCGGACCGAGTTTGGCGGAAACCTCCGAAATAAACAACGCGCTTACCTTGATTCCGACCACCGCGTCGCCGTTCGCCCGACTCTCTAATCTTTGGGCTCCCTCGACATATTCACGCTTCTTTCGGAATCTTGACTCCGTTTTTACTTGAGCTTATTCAGACTCTTCCTTGACCTGGCTGGGTTTTCGGATTTCCCCTCGCATCGTATCTCTAGGACTCGTTCGCCCTTGTTCGCGCCCCATTTGACTCGAAGCGAATGCCCGAAGGCTTATGGGCTCAACTCCAGAAATGGTGGCAAACCAAGTCAAGCTGGAAGTTTGCAATCCAGCATTGATTTAATGAGGCTTTGTCCCGCTCAATTTGCCGCTGTTTCGTGCAAATCGAAGTATACAGTACATCTTTTGGACTTTCTCTTGGCGACCGAGGATGTGCTTTTGGAACTTGAGATTGAGAACGTGTCCGCGCGGGGCGATTACATCCGAGTCGGAGGGCTTGGATTTTGTTACCCAGGGGAGGAGGTATGCTCCTTCTCGACTAATTTCCGGCCGTTTGGCATGAACCAAAGTACGCAGGACATCGCCTGAGGCCCCTATCCCTGATGAAAAGCCCCACTGTACGCCGCGATTCAAAATGCGACCGCGCGAGACAAATTAAGTCGGGGGTGCTTTGGTTTTCGTGTCCAAACGAAAGTAAGCATTGGTCCTTTAGTTTTCCGCCGTTTGCTGTAAACGGAAGCGTCCAGGGCATCGAATTGAACACTTCTCGTCGGTGTAGAACGACGCCGGACGCTACAATTAAAAGCGCGTTCACGCGCGGTGAATTAACTCGTGATGCTTTGATTTATGTGCCTAGAAGAGGTAAGTGATTCCTCCACCAATCCCGCGCCGCTTGACGGGAACCAAACTGTTAAGGACGCCTTCCGGAGTTCCCTCGTCAGTAGAGGCCTATTGAGCGCGCGCTGCAACTCCAAACGTGGCCGCGCGAGGCGAGTTAAATTTGGAAACCATCGGATCTTGCATCTGGAGCAGGTAACACTTCTCTCTTTCTATTTCCCGCCGTTTCACATCAGGGAAAGTACACAAGGCATCACGTTGAGCTCCTCTCGCCGCGGAAAACACTGCCAGACGCTGTGATTCGAACCGCATCCGTGCGAGGTGCCGAAATGAAGGATGTCTTGAGTTTTGGTGTCCAGGGGAGGTAAGCTCGTTCTCGCTGAATTGTTGGCCGTTTTGTGTGAAGCGATGTACGCAGGGAATCATCTCGACGCAATCTCGCCGATGGCCAACGCCGCCGGACGCTGTGATCCAAAACGCATCCGCGAGAGACGAATTACCCGAGATGCTTGAATCTCTGATAAGTGGTAAGTTATTTCTCAGCCGATTCTGGGTCCGTCTGGTGTAAACTGCGGTGTGAAATACTTTCTCTAGTCACCCTCTGGTTGCTGGAGAACATTCTTGGGCGACTATTTAAACACGGCCGTACGAGACGAAGTAACTTGGGGATGCTCCGATTTTCGGTCCAGAAGAGGTGCACATCTCTCCGCCGATTCTGCTCCGTTTGTGCTGAACCACAGGATGCAGGACATCGCATGGACTTCATCTTACTGATGAAAAACATTACACGATACTGGGACTCGAATGCTGCTGCCCGAAGGGGACCAAATTGAGGATGCCTCAATTTTTGTATCCAGAAGCGGCAAGTTATTTCCCCCCTAACTCTGCACCGTCAGACTTAGCGCCTCGAGTGAATCTTCTCTTGTACCTCCTAGAGCCGAGCATTGAATACTGAGTCCTAGGTATACGAGACCTCGCGACGTGTCCGCTCAGTGCCTGTGTTCGCAATGGGAGTTCGTATGGGCGCTGGTTGATGGTGTTTCTCATTCCGCTACTGTACTTACCGCCTTTCGTACATCGTTTCCGTGTGTATTCTGGTAATTAATCGGTGGTTGTGCTGAGCTTGATGCTCAGAACGATTCGTGCTATGCAGTTTTCCTCCAAAGTATCAACACTGTGCGGAGGAACCATCAGGAATTTCCTCATGGCATTCATGATCTTTCATCAGATAATTCAAGACCTTTTGTGATGAAGTTCGAAACGATTCAACATGCCTTCAAGACAAAAGATCATGAATTCAAGTTTTCGACTTCATGACAAGTACGGGAACATTTGCGACGTGTCTTTCACGACATTTTGTCGTGGATTCGATATAATTCATCATAAATCTGGCCTGCATGTCGGCGCCTGCTGGCTGGTGCTTAAATCCTTACAATGCATGATGAATTCCACGCACAACATTATGAACGCCGCACGAAACATGATGAATTTCGAAAAAAAAAAGTACATTTAATCACTCGCAACCCTCAAATCGTCCTCATCCCCATCCGAGTCGTCTTCAGCGCGGCTGTTAAATCCCGAGAGTTATCGTTTGTGCTTCCATTATCGGACTCTTCCTCATCCGAAGGGGTCGAGCGTGAGACTCTGTTGAGAAGCAACACAAAATAAGTCTAGTAAAGGGCAACAACACATCCAACTGACCATTTCCACCACCAGAGTGGTTATCCAAATCCACTGAACATAAGTGAAATTAATACGGGAGTTACCTGTGTCAAGAGGAATAGATAGTTTACTTTGTTGTGAATCGGGAGGAGGTGATAAAATGACGCGAGGATTTTGGTGGGCTAGAAGCCGCAATTAGGGTAGTAAACCCTGACAGTACAAGATACTTACATGATCCCGCCGCCGCAGCTTCCCGCCTTCCAATTTTGGTCGTACGCGCGCGGCGACGTGAAACTCCACTGGAGGGATTAGCTTTGCCAGATTTGTACGCGCGGACACTGTTGAGATAATGTTGAAGGATTGATTGTGTCGCCCAGTGGCGCGGGAATCGCTTCGCACACAGATAGTCGTGGCGTTCCGCGGCCTGCTCAAGTTCTAGCACCGATGAGATGGATTTGTTAAAACGTACCACTCGAGATATCTTTACGATCGTCATTGGCTCCTGTTGAGACCACGGTAGTTCGAAGTCAAGTTTGGCTTCGACGGCGAGCGCGTGGATCACAGCCTAAGGGCTCGGAGATCAATGAACAGTAACAGCGCTCGGAGAAGGATAAAAACGCACCTGAAGTTTTGTGAACTCCGCCCGGTCCTCCGCGAGCCCCATAGCGGCTTGGATGTTGAATCTCCCTTTCGGCTTGGGAATTGAAGTGATCTCCGAGCTGTCGGTCCTGGCGACCGTCTGGCGGCGTAGTTTCTTGTATAAACCTCAGCGCTCAGCTACGAGGTCAGTCTTAATCAAGTGTTCGCTCCAGCTTGGCTCCAGCGATCAATTTCGACGCGATATTTGGGGATGTTTGCGTGTCATGTGATGATCACGCTCTTGCTCTCGACCAACTCGACGTCCGCTCTAACTGGAAGTAGACTCGACGTCCGCGAGAAACTATAGATGAATATTCGTTGCTTTGAATGCCACCGAAATCCTCACAAGCCCCGAGCTCCAGTGCGAAGCCTGCGACAAAAAAAAGCGAAAACCTTGTCGAGCAAAGCCACCACAGTCAAATTATCGGACGCGTCGCCGTCTAATTCACCTCGTGTTAACCGACTTACCGCTGTGAGCTTCCTGCCTCGAACATAACGCGACAAGTGGCTCAGGGTTCTGGGACACTAGTTTGCTAACACTCAAGCGCCTGCAAGCACCGCCAAGAAGGCGAGTCAGCTGAGTCGGACATCGAAGAGCAAGGGGAAAGGGAACGGGAAGGAGAAGGAAAGGCATGCATCCAGTATGTTCGACGCGGAAGGTGCGTAACAGCGTCAGTAACTTTCATTCATCTGTTAATCTTGGGCCAGACGACCGACTTTGGGTGGATATCTATGAGCCTACGACGGAGGTATGGGTGTTTCATTACACGCCGCAAGCTCATCGGAAACATACGTCGCCGCTTTACAGGCAGAATTGGCCGTTCACGTCAGGAAAGTGCAAGACGTGCGGCGGTGGCTCGACGAGGCATTCGTAGGGGGACCCTCGGGGAAGCTACGCAAATATCGCGTGAGTTCTCGCGCCCAGTCTCCCCGTCTGCCCATCCTCTTGGACGTCTCTTTGAATTGCTTGTTTTCAGCGAATCCTCGCGCTCACAGGTCCCGCAGGGACGCGCGAAGACCGCTACGATGCGCGTCCTTGCATAGGAGTTTGACTGTGCGATCCTTGAGTGGCGGAATGCGATGGAGGAGGGGTCCAGCCGATTCGGAGGTGCGCTGCGTGTGCGTCGAGCTTTTGGTACTGGATTGAATTGCTCTAGACAACGGACAAAACGACACCTACGGCTCCGACCACGAAAGTCTCTTCTCCAAGTTTGAGGCCTTCCTCACGCGTGCCTCGGCTTGCCAGACCATCTTCGCGGACGCCAGCAACCGCGGTGCTAAGCTCTCGTCTTCCTCCCCATCCTCATCCCCCTCGAATACCAATGCCACCCAGCCCCGACCCACCGAACATCCTGCACGCTGCCACTCAACAGCGCTTCCACGCGGCGCTGCAGTCACTCATCGGCGCCCCTCAAGTGGACCCAGTACCGGTTGTGGTGATTGTGAGCGACGCGGGTACGTGAGGCGAGGCGCGGGACGAGCGACTTGCGAGCGGGGTCTGGGGCGGGGGGCGCGAGGGCGATGGGGTGCTTGATGTACGGGTGGTGCAGGGGCGGGATCTGCTGGGAGGACCATATGTTACTGAAATTGGGTGGGTGCTTCCGCCCTTCCTTCTCGTTGCGATCTTTACTTACACGTTTTCGCTTTCAGATTCAATCCCATCGCACCAACGCTCATGAAACTCACTTCGCCTCCGCCCCCAAGGCTAGTGGCTCCGCCCCGACGAAGGAGATGCTCGACATCGTCGTGGAGACGTCCAACGGAGACATCCGCAGCGCGATCATGGCGCTGCAGTTCTCGTGTGTACCCACCCTCGGTGGCAGCAGTGTTAAAGCTGCGCGAAAGAAGGGTGGAGGAGCAGGAGGCGGGGCGAAGCTTGTGCTGGAGGCCGTCACGCGGCGGGAGCAGAGTTTGACCTTATTTCATTTCATGGGGCGGGTGCTGTATAACAAGTGTATGTTTACTCCTTCCCTTTGTTTTCATACGTGCACAAACTGACTCTGTGTTTTATCCAAATCAGGGAAAGGCGATCCACCGAATTCCAGTGCCACGGCGAAGGACATCTAGCGGGATCAGGCGCTAGACGCGACGCTCAAGGACCCGCCAAAGCTGCCCAAGTTCTTGGCAGCGAAGAGCGCAGGACGAGTCGGGTGAATGTGGATGTAAGCGCTTGCGATTCCCTTCGTCCCCTCCCTTTCGTTATTTTTGCTCTTTCCGTCTCTCCCCTGCGGCATTGCGCGTAACTAGAACTTTTATTCCCCTCGCTGAAAGGTCTTAGGACACGACAGGACTAAAAAATTGTCCCATGAGGAAGGTTCGGGAGTGCTGCGCGTGCACGGACTGGGTACGGGTACAAGGGTGCGTGTCCCGCACCCACCTTCTCTACTGACACTTACCGCGACGTCGCAGTGCGGTGGGGTCTACGCTACGTGCGCGCCGTCCGCGTCAGTCAAGCGCGGCATTGGTGGGAAAGGACGGTGCGTACCTCCTTCTCTATTCTTTACCGTACCCCCATCTCCCCCTCTCGCGTTCCCCGCCCTCTCATTCTCCTCCTATCCCCCACCATCGCGTCGCCGCCGCGCACCCGCGCGCCCGAGTGGAGTGCACCATGGGGATGTGTTTGCCGTATGCGCGTGCCGCGCGCTATGCTCGTCCCCATCTCCCTCGTCTCCTTCCTCACCCTCCATCTCCGGTGCTATCCATCCCGTTCCCCGCCCTCATGTAGTACCCCTGCACACCGCTGCACCCGCGCGCGCTATCGAGTCGACACCAAACTCGCCGGTGACGCAGCCACGCGAAGTGCATGCCGTCGAGTCCCCCGCTTGTCCCATCCCTTTCCCCCGATCCCCGCCGCACCCGTGCGCGCTTGCGTGTCGAGTCCCCCTGCGCAGCGCTGCAGGTTCTGCTGATGCACGCGGGCGCGGGCCGAGTTTGAGCGCACACACTGCGGACTTGTTCGTGCGCCCGCCCTCTCCTCTCCTCCTCGCCACCTCTTTCCCTTCCTTTCCCTTGTGTTCTCTCCTTCGAGTCCGTGCATACACATGTCGTACGCAGTTTTGAATAAATCTTACATTCTCAATTACCTGTGTGATTGTCAAGTTGGTTAGTAAAGAGTGCGCGGGGAGTTGGAAACATTACCTGGAGAGGTGCATAAATATTTCACTCTGTGAGTAGTCTCTCTTCCACCTAAGACTAAACATTGATGAACTGAATTGTTGTTTTAAATTTGAATCCACCTCCGAGCTGACTTTTTCATCTACCAGTCAAGTAACTAGCACTGCGTAAAACTCATTAACTGGGTGACGAACGTCGGAATCTCGGGAATACGTCGGAATTCCAATGACCAGATGACCTGAAAATTTGCCTTTTCAGGCAGTTCTCAGGGTTGTTTGGTCCTTCAATTTGCTTTCAATTTACCCAGCCGGCAAATTTAGAATTTGCCTGCCAAGCAAATGATAAGGAAATGATAAGGAAATGATAAGGAAATTCATTATTTACAGGCTGCGCAAATGACAAGCAAATTTTGGGCAAATGATAAATTTGCTGTCAATTTGCTTTCAATTTGCAGGGCCCGTAAATGACAGCATGTGCCCAGTGCCTAGCTTCGAGCGTACCGGTTGAGCGGGGAGCCGTCCAAGATGACGCTCCCGCGTTCGTTGTTTTCCCACGCGCCGATTTGACGCCGTGAAGAACTGACTTATACACCGCCATGGCTTGGTTCTGGTATTGCAGGAGCGCAACCTCGCCAATGCTTCGTCCCAGAGTCGGGTTGGTGCCCAGGAGGGTGACCGTCGCCCTGAGGAATTCTCGGGCGAATGTGTCGCCGCGGTGCACCCAGCGCACGATGTTGACGGCCTGCTCGAAGGTAAGTGCGGGTCCGGTGTGTGCCCACGTTCCTGCGCTGGTTACGGTAAGTGCGATGGTGACTCTGCCATACTGGCGGCCAGTGACTTCCTCGGCTACGGCCTTCTTGCGGCGCTCTTCCTCGTTTTCGGCGTAGTTGACTGGTTTCACCATTCCTGCGTCCGTGCCGTGGATCGCGTCGTCCTTGAGAGCTTCTTCTTGGGGGAAAATAGGATGGCCGCCCGTGTCGTGGTGCGCCATCCTAATGTCAGGTGGAAAGATTGAGCGCTGGTGTTGAGCAGGCCGAGATTCGAAGACAGGGCGCTGGCGCCCACGTCCCTCATCGTCGCGCTGCTCCCGGCGTGCCCCGCTGGTGCCGCCCTGGCGGGACCAGTATGGTGCTGGGCGCGGTAGCGAGTAATCGCGGTACCGGTGGCCGCGGTCGTCGTTCCGGGCATAGCCCGATCCGGCGCCGCGACCTCCGTACCCCTGGTGGCCGCCGTCATACGTATCGTAGCTGCGGCTGGAGCTGGAGGCGCTGTCGTATGGCCGCGGCGAGCGGCCTCTCGGCCTGCGTTCGTGGTAGTCGTCGTTGCGGCGGCCGTTGTCGAGCAAGATTCTGTCGGCAACCGCCCGTCCGGCTTCACGGATAACACTGGGTACGATATCGTTGGTATACGCCATATCGGAGGGAGGGGGGGATAGTGAGCAACGAGGACATTTCGCCATGTTGCTGTATATAAACAAAGAGGGTAGAGAAAGGAGTGGCGCGCCGGTGGATCCCGAACATCCGGCATCCATCAGCGGGATCTTGATGGGGCCTGCCCATCGTGACCTTATGCCACGCGTGGGAGATCAGTCCATGACGATATCCCCATAGCCTCGAAATATTGGTCCAGGGCGACGCAGTCCTCCAAGTTCTTCAGCGGTTCCCAGGTAAAGTCTCCAGCCGTCCACTTGACGTGGAATTTGACCGTCCGTTTCCCCGTCCAGCGGTGTTCGAGAATCTCTTCAACGACCCATTCCTGCTCGTCCGGCATACCGAAGTCGTAGAACCAGCTAGCTTCCCGGCTAGGGAAGATTGATTCATCGTTCGGCTCGTGTTCGCGGAGTAAAGACGCGTGGAAAGTTGGATGATTGCGACGCCGGCGAAGATCTTTCGACAGGTCGAGCGTGTAGGTGGAAGAGTCGGGGTTGCTTGCCGTGATCTCGAATGGGCCGATGAATCGGGGAGCGAGGCGCTGGGCACGGCCCTTGGGCAACTTGAGGTTCTTGGTTGATAGGTATACCTTATTGCCGACCTCGTACGGAATTTCTTCTGCTCTGCCTTTGTTGGATTGAACGGTAGCGCGGATTCGAGACTCGATAATGTTGTCGTGAGCAATGACAATGTTGGCGAGTGCGCGGTTGACAAATTCCTTAACACCCGGCAGTTTGGTTGGAGCGTCAATGATGTTGGTCAGTCGGGGTACGTATCCGTAGTTCAGTTCGAAGGGGGCGAAACCCGTTGAGGCACTGATACTCGAGTTGATTGCGAATTCAGTCATCGGTATGTGGTATACCCAGTCCCGTTGAGTGGGGTCCACTGACGCGCGCAGTATCTGGGCAACATTCCGAATGGCGCGTTCTGAAGCACCGTCAGTTTGTGGGTGAAAGGAGGTGGACATCAACAGCTTTGATCCAGTTAGTCGATGTAGTTCTCGCCAGAACTTGGAAGTGAACTTGGAGTCTCTGTTTGACACGATCGAGTCTGGCATTCCGTGAAGGCGCACTACGTCTCGTAAGTAAATCCAGGCGACGTCTGAGCTGGTGTCCATAACTTTCATTGGGCTGAGTGCGACCATGCTAGTGAGCCGGCAGATAACTAGGAGAAGATAGTTGTACCCCAGGCAGGAGGGGAAGGGGCCCACGAAATCCATGCCGATCGAGTCCCAGGGGTGCCTTGGGATGGGCATTGGGTGGAGTAACCCCGTGGGGAGTTGCGTGCGGGACTTGTTCATCCTGCAGTTAGCGCAAGAGCGGCAGAACTTCTCAATCGCGGTACCCATCTTCGGCCACCAGAACCAACACCTAATGTACTCCGAGGTTCTCACTGGGCGCATGCTGTCATTTACGGGCCCTGCAAATTGAAAGTAAATTGACAGCAAATTCATCATTTGCCCAGAATTTGCTTGTCATTTGCGTGGCCCATAAATAATGAATTTCCCTATCATTTGCTTATCATTTGCTTATCATTTGCTTGGCACCCAAATTTAGAATTTACAGGCCCGGTAAATTGAAAGCAAATTGAAGGACCAAACAACTCTGAGAATTGCCTGAAAAGGCAAATTTTCAGGTCATCTGGCCATTGGCATTCCGATGTATCTCCGAGCCTCTGGCGTTTCCAGCCATAGATTCAAAAATCAAGTGGGGCGTCAAATTCGAGGTACCGGTTTCTTTGCGTTCTCGTTTTTGAATCCACCACTTGATTTGGATTGCCTTGCCTGCCCGCTACCGCGCCATTCCTTCAGGTTCTGATAGTACTTTGGCAAAATAGATTATATTGGAACTACGTACATACAAAGTAGTACATACGGGAAACGACCTGATTCAGAGAGATGGGACAGGAAGAGGAAGGACGCAAATGGGAGTAGATGGAGAGAAGAATGTGGGAATGTGCCTGTAGATACCGAGACTGTGCGCGCAGGATCGAGTCCGCATTTGCGCCGGTTTCGGCTCGCGCGTCCGAGCTGCGGCAGGGGAGTTGCGCAGGGAATGAAGCACGCGGCAAGTTGGGCTCGGGGGCATATATACTGCTGCTGCGCGGGGTGAGGCGGGGCGGGTGCGTGCGTTTCCCACGGGCGGGGCGGGTGCGTGTGTCCCCGATCTTGGGGAGTCATCGTCGTGAGTGGCAGTTGGGTGATTTTGTGGGTGGATGGGTGGTGCAGTGCGTGAATCCAAAAAAGAGAAGATGATGATGAAAAGGGGTGCATAAATAGACGTTGAGGAGAAGAAAAACGCGCGCAACTCACTGAATCTGATTAGCAGCATACACCTCCATCTCCTCCATCGTATAGCTATTTAGTTTCTCCTTAATCCTCTGCGCCAACGCCGGCGTCAACTGACTGCACGTTGCCAACTCGCTGCTCTGGTCATACATGCTCGCGGGAAACGTATCATCCAAACTCAAATTGCTCGCCAACACCAGCACCTTCTTCACCGCCGGCGCTGTCGCCGCGCGCGGGATGGGGCTCTGCGCGGCGGGCGAGCGAACGAGGTGAGCGCGGGTGCGGACGAGTTGAGCGCGGGGTGCGCGTAGATGGTGTTGTGTGCAGGGCGCGTACCCGCACCCGTGCCTGAGGCGGGTGCAGCGCAGGTCGCGGCCGTCGGCGTCGCCTGCGGGCTGCCGAACGCGCTGTCCAGTCCCAAGTCGAACGACAGCGGCGGCAGCAACGGCACGCTGCCCGTTTTGCCACAAGCTCCCCGTCGTTGGTGTCCAGCGCGTCCCGCCCGTGGACGTTCCCGCCATGCGCGCTGGAATGGCACCCATGCCAATGCAGCCTGTCGATGTGGTCCGGGTCGGGGCTGGGTACGAGCACGAGGGGCCCGAGCTCAGCCTGGTGCCCGTGGGGGGGGGAGTGGTACGAGTTTGACCGGTGGCAGAGGGCGGCCTGCGATGGGTGCGAGGGGTGCGCGTCGGGAAGATACGACGATTGGTCGTACATGCCTGCGTTTGAGAAACATGTTAGTATCGATGCGCGAAAGGAAGAAACAACGAACGCTTCAATATCCCGCGTGCAGGAACCCTCGTTCGCTCCCGCCGCACATCAACCGCCCACGGCTCATGCTCCCCATCGTCCTCCTCCTCCTGCCCCACATCCCCCACCCGAATTGTATCGTCCTCCTCTCCATCCAATAGTCCCACCCCTCGTCCTCGTTGTCCTCCGCCCACTGCTGCTGCTGTTGTGGGTGCTGCAGCCCCCCCCCCCGTACTGCTGTTGCTGCGGCCTTGGCGCCTCGTCGTACTCGTCCTCCCCCACCCGCCTCATCTTCTGTCTCCTCCTCCTCCTCCCCACCCTTCCTGTCCTGGTCCTTCTTGAGATGCGCGGTGGCTCACCGGGCGGGGCGTCCCTACCCGGACTCGGCGACTTGTCGAGGGGACCGGGGAATGGGACTTGTGGGAACTGGGCGCGCGCTGCCAGTTGTTTGAATTGGCACGCACGCGACCTTGCGAGTTGACAGAAGAGGACGAGCCGGACGCGTCGCCGCGCGAGTACGGCGGTTGGAGGCGCCAGTATTCTTGCCCGCGCGGGACTTGCGGCACCTGCTGGTCGTGGCTCTGCTGCCTCGACAGACGGTGATAGGGATGAAAGCCGGCGTACTGCCGCTCGTTTGGCCGCGGCGGGGGCGTCCCACCGGAAAACGGATTGAATGCATGTGCATGCCGGGTGGGGGGGCAAAGAAGTCGTCCTGTTGCTGTGGCGGGGTCATCTGAGCGTACATCATTTGCTGATAAGCCCACTGTGCGAGCTGTGCGTTGGCGGGGTCAAAGCCATATGGCTGCTGCTGGGGCGGGCGATAATGGAACTGGGGGGCGAGTTTGGTAGAATGCGCCGGGGTAAAAGGGCGGTGCGGCGAGGGACGGGTCCAGGTGCCTTGCGGCTGTAGCTGGAAGGGATATTGCTGCGGGTGCTGGGGTGGAGGCAGTTGAGTTGGACGTTGTTGCTGGTTTGCCACGCTGTTATTGGGTGCAGACTGCTGGTTTGGGCCCTTGTCCATTGCAGGGTCTCTAGGGGAGTATGTCCAGTCTGGCGGTGCCAATATGGCCATAGAGCGACTACTCTATCTGCTATGGTTAGTATACAATCTAAGCAGTGGAATTGACGCACTTTTGTAGTCTGTTTGTCGTCGTCGCCGTCGTGCTCGTCGTCGACCGCTGAAAATCTGTTCCGAGCAGGTCACGTCACGAAATGTCACCCCCGCCTTCCCTTCACCGTCTTTATGTTTATCTTATCGCACAAATCGGTCCTTTGCCTCAACTCGTTGCTCTCGCGACAACCAAAGCCCGGAGAGCATCAACGTTTCAACCCGGATGTCATGCTGCTAGAGGCTTCAATTAATTGCAAGTTGTCCCAACGCCCGCCGCAGAATTAGACTATATTTTTGAGCGACGGTTACCGTCGCCCAAATTCGCGTCAAGTAACCCTCCCTCCTAACGCACACCGCACACCCGCCCGCCCACGACTCAATTCAAGCACCCGTACCCAGCAACCACCCCGCCCCACTCATCCATCACGCTCCCTCCGCGCCGCTCACTGTGCATCAAGACTCACGCTCAAGACCGCGCTTGGCCCCCGCCCTGGCGTGTCGCATCCCCGCGGCGTCCACGATCCCCTCCACCACCCCTCGCGCTCAAGCCCAGCGCGTACCAACAAACATCTCCGCGTGCATCCCGGTACGCGGTACATCGCCGTCGTCATCCCTCCATTCTTCTTGTCTGGCCTCTTCTCACAGACGCGTACGTATATCCGCGCTCTCCCTCACGCGCCGCTTACTTGGAACCGCGTAGCTTGGTGTATGTATCAATCCATGTAATTAGCCGTTCCTTTGAATGCATCTTTCTACCTCCCTCTCCTCTGCGCGAATTCAATCCCAGATCGAATTGACGCGTACTCCGTTCGTCAAAGAACCTAAGGTATTAATCAAGTGTGAATGCGGTGGAAATGAAGTGAGGAGCAAGAGGCGGTGAGCGGATTTGAGGAGCCGGGTGGGTTCTAGTCTTCGGATCCTCCTCCACGCCCTCCATCGTGCTCTCGAAACCCTACCTCCCCTTTGAATCAAGTCAGTACTGGAGTCGGAGGGCTCGAACGATGCGTACGCGTAATAACCGACTCATTCACCACAGAATTGAATTATCTGCACCTGCGCACCTATGTTGCTTCGCAGCATGTATCATGTCAATCATCATATTGAATCCGAGGTTGAACGAGCCCAGCTGTGGACAATAAATGCTAATAAGCCCGCGTCGCATCGGTCCCATGCAAAATTTCTTTGTAGTACTCATTAATTAGTATTGATGCTCAACTGCATGCGCGGCGGGTAATTTAAAGTCGGAGTTGTCGTTTATCTAGGAGGGACAAGTTCACCCCCAGGAGGATTCAAAGAGGCTTGGTTCGTGGCTTACCCTCCATATTTGTACTCGGGCCACGAGAGTCTGCGGGAATGGTTTAATTAGGTAGGTTTACCATCGAAGAGGCGGCCTGCCTACGCACTCCGTTCGCCCGCTCTTCGCCAGAAATCCAGATTAAATTATTAAAAGCCCGGAGAACGGTAGTGCACTCGTATCTGGTGACTGGTATTATTAAGTCCAACAAAGCTCTATCCCTTCGCCTTCGAATGAACATGACACCAAATAATAATAATAATAAACCTACTTACTTACTTGCACGCAACCCAACGCAACCGTGGGAATCCATGCAATCAACCAACCAACCAAAGCATGCGCTGCGCAGGGTGGTGGGTGGACCTGTATTGGTTTGTGTGGGATTTAGGCTTGGGGGAGGGGGATAAGTAAGTAAGTAAGTATATTCGGTGTGCTTTGGAGGGAGGAAGCGAGATTGCGGAATCTCGAGGGCGGTGGTTGGGTGAAGAAGGTGCACGTGGGGTGGAGGGATAAGGATGAGGATGAGACGACGTACGAGGGACAAAGAAAGTATGGACCCGGAGCAAGCGGTGTGCGTTTGGGGCCAAGGTGAGTTGGTTCGAGGAAGGAGGTTGAACGTGATTTATATTGCAGCGTGGGTTCAACCTGGGACGGTGCGGTTTGAATGAGTGTGATTTGAATGAACTTGGAGATAGGCGTTCAAAAAGACACAAAGGAATGATAGATATCAAAGTTCACTGACCTGCCAGTGGCAAGTTCAAGGTTGCATTGAAGATTTGACGTTAATTGAGCGGGATGGTTGAAGATTGCGGTTGTAGTGGTCAAGATGGAAGTCTGGCGGAGAAATGGACGAGTGAGGGATGAAAGGAAGGTCAGCATGGGTGTAAAGTACGCATACCACGTTCAAACAATCCAATGAAACCACTCTCAAGTCGAGGTACGAGGTTGAGTTTGGGTTGAAGATAAAAGTTGACCGAAGAATGGGAATTTTACGAGAGGAACCTGATTAAAAGAGCGCCTGCCAATTTTACATGACCCTACTGACTGCAAAGCCAGTATCCTGCGTCAAAGTTGAACGATCCTTAAAGTTGGAACTGCCTACTAATTAACGTCGGCTCAAAAAACCAAGTAAACCGACAGCCCACACACACCTGTCGATCAAAAAACACTCCAGACGCACTCTTCTACATCGAATGAGTGAAACCAAGGCCAAATGCCCAATAATTGAGCCTCGGATGAACGAGAAACAAACAAAAAAAAACTTACACGGGAGGGCCGTGGGAATTCGATCAAAAACATATGGACTTGAGCCGCTGGACTCGGAACGAATTAGAGCGAGGCGGAATAGCGGCGAGGAGGTGTGTTTGGGTGCATACACCTCCTTAGCTGGTGCTTCAGTGGAAAGGCTGAAAATAAGGTGCGTGTATTCGGCATTTTCCGTGGGGTGCCTGGAAGGGAGGAATTGAACCGTCAGAGGTTGGAGGAGAGGTTGAAGGGGATAGGGTATCGTACGAATGGCATTGTATGAGTGCAGGACTTGCATTTTAATGCTTTCTGGAGGGAAGACTGGGACACAATTAAGTTGGTTCCGAGGGATAAACGAGGTTGAACGGAGTTTAGGTTGCAGCATGGGTTGGGATGTTGAGGTTGGACGAGTTCAGTTTGAATGAAAGAACGGAATCGACTGTGAATAGACGTCTAGAAAGACATAAATGAATGAAGAGTAATGTAGACTGACCTGGCCAAGTTCGAGGTTACAGAACGACCATGGGCGGGATGGCGGCGGTCAAGATTGAAATCTACGGAGGACAGAAGAAATGATCCAGAAATGTTCGTTAATCTAATTGAAACACCTGAAGTAGTCAGTGGACGGTGTTTTTTGGTTTGGTTTGGCCACGGCTACAAGTTGAAACTGAGGAGAACTACAATTTAGTACCCGTTCAAAAAAATCAAGGAAAGCCTGAGATTACTCACACTTGAGGGCCAAAAAAGACGGGAGAGTGACTCGGGGACATCCTAGATGGAGGCAGACGTTGTTAACTCCCCTCATTTAGCCACAAACTAACGGGAAATAAGAAATCTACAGGGCAGACCTGAGGATCAAGGCCGTGGGAATTCCATCAAAGACATCCGGGTTCAAGCCGCTGAGGGTAGAACGGGTCAGTGTGGATGCTGAGAGCAGTGGAAAGGCTAGTAAAAGTGTACCTGTACTGTATTGGTTTGTATGCTCTTTGAGTGAAGGTATTGAAAAAGGTGCGCATACATTCAGCATTCTGCGGCGCTGTCTTAAAGGGAAAAATCGAAGGTCAGTGGTTGAATGAAGAGTTTAAGGAAGGAGATGAACGTACAAGGGACATTTTATGAGTGCAAGCTGCATTTAAATGCTTTCTAGAAGGAAATCTGGCACAAGGTTGCATGAATGCCAGTGTTGACGGATGGACGAGGTTGAAACATATATTACAGTGGAGGACTTGCCTCGATGGTGTCGGGAGACAAAGTCGAATGCAATAAGGGATGATTACTGTCTGTAAGTGGTCTTTCAGAAAGACACGGATGAATAGTCACTCGCGAACTGACCGGGATGGTTCAACATTGCAGATTGGGGGACGTGGTTGAATGTTACGTTGCGGTGGTCAGGATGAAAGTCTGGGGGAGATGGTCAAATGAGTGATGAAATCAAGGTCGGTGTAAGCTGGGAAGAGTACATACCGCGGTGAAAACAACTATCCTCAAGGCGGGGGCGAGGATTGAGGTCGAGTTCGGAAGGGGTCTGAGCATAAGGTCATTGGAGATACTAGATGGGAAAGAGGGTCTACGCTGTTAAATTGGCCTAGTAGAGTTCGTTGGCATCGCGCCGCATCTATAGAAATTAGTATTGATTCAAGCAATTGAGTGTACTCATAGCTGGAAAGTCTAAAGAGGCTCGGGCCAAACTTGGGCACCTCTAATAAAGAAATGTAAGCCATAAATCACAATAATTGAGTCTCAGGTGGTCGCGAAATCGAATACTTACAGGGCAGACGGGAAGATCAGTTGCGTGGGAATTCCATAAAAACACGCGGGTTCGAGCCGCTGAAGGCAGAGCGGGTAGGTGTGAGTGATAAGAGCATTGGAAGGCTTGATAAAGTGTACCTATATTGATTTGTGCGGTCCCTGAGCAAGGGTGCTTGAAAAAAGGCGCATATATTCAGTATCCTGCGGTGGAATCTCTAAAAGGGAGGAATCGAAGGTCAGGCGTTGAAGGAGAGCGTGGAGGAAGTAGATTAGCATAGGAGAAGCAATATATGGACCCAGGGGCTCCATTCGAATACGTTCTGGAGGGAGATCTGGGGCAAAGTTGAATGAGTGCCGAGGGAAGGGCGAGGTTGAACATGGTTTACAACGAGGACTTGCCTCGATGGTGCCGGGGTGGGGCGAGTTGAAATTGAATGAAGTAAGTTAATCTTATGTGAATAGACGTTCAGAAAGGCACGAATGACTGAAAGCTAACGCGAACCGTGGATGAGTTAAAGTTGAAGATGCGGCGCGGGTGGTTGAATATTGCGCTTGTGACAGTCAAATTATGAATCTGAGTGGGAAATGGACGAATGAGCAATGAGACGCAGTGAATAGAAATTGCATGGTAATTACACTTCGATTGGAACAGTTGAGTAAGGTTTCTCTCGAGCGTATCTCAAATTGAGTTGAATGTTGAATTTGGCACCGACCAGGGAGAAATATGGCAATGAGATTTGCAGGAGCTACAGTGATTGAATAGATGAGCACTGGCGAGATGAAATATGAAAGAGCAATGGATTGAGAGAAAAACTGTTGAAGTACAGCAGTTGGAGATAACCACGATTGTACTAGTAGTTACCTTGAATTGGAGAGGTTTGGCAGTTGGTCGGTCGAAGTTGGTGGGTTGAAGGTGTACGAGCAAAAGGTATATTTGAGTTCACGGAGGTCATATGAGACTGGTTTCGGCTGAAAACTCGCTCCAGCGGCAAGAGGACAGTGGGAGGTTGGTGGGGATCCGGGGGACAGAGATGTTTACAAAGTGGAGGGTTTTCATGCACCGCAGTTGAGATATAGCTTGAAACAGCTTAGATCAAGACACATGAAATCGTCTGGGACTTCAGTGGTCAGGAACGAGGCAGAGAACCGTTGAGAAATATTGTTGCAAGGGTGGGAAATTGACGTTGCTGCGTTTGAGGTATTCGGCGGCAGTAAAGTGGGGGTATTTCAATTGAGGAAAAAGATATAAGTGAAACTGAATTTCGGATCGCCAGAAGTGGGTCATATCTCGCCTATCTGACCCATGCAATAGGAATCAGCTGTGCCAACCAAAAATGAGCTTGTTATTGAGAAGAGACAACCCACAGGATTGCATAATTGTGAGATCCTTGACGTTGATTCAAACCCGGTTTCCCCATCAGCGCGGATCACCTTGGGTGCCAAGTAGGGGACGGACCAGTCAGTTATGTGCCCCAAGTATTTCGTGATGTCCTTGATCCGCCCAGCATCGGTAGTTCCTTAGAAAACAGACAAAGTGCGTTTTTAGAGCAACTGAATACCGAAGTCATTTGAGGGTTTGTCGCCAAACTAGAAGAGAGAAAAGATGCATAGGGGCCCCAGGAGGGCTTTTGCGGAGTTTTGAGGCGATTCCATGGCGGGATAGTGCGAAACGGCGAGGCAAAGGTGCTTGCCATTTTGGGTCGCCGGCGGTCAGCCGACCAAATCCGGTTCGGCGATACTCGGAGCGTCGGGTTTTCAGCCTCAGCCTTTCAGCGCTGATAGCGCCTTCGTTTATATAGGTCACCGAGAACGATTGTCTTCTCGGTCGCCCCGGTATAAAGTCTGGTTAACGAGACTAGCGCCTTCGGCGGGTTGTTGCAGGGTCTCTAGGGGAGTATATCCAGTCTTATGGTCAGCTTCCTCCTTCCTCGGGAAGTGGAATTGTACTGACGCGAATTTCCTTACAGCGCCTCGCCGACGCCCTCCGCGACAACGACCCCATCCACACCCTCATCCTCTCCTCCTCTGTAAACCACTCCGGCCTCGCAACCACCCTTACGGCGCCGCACGTCCCCGCCCTCGCTGCCCTATTCACACAAAATTGTGAGAAGGCGGGCGTGGGGAGGGGGGAGGTAAGGGCGGTGGAAATGCATGCGCCGGGGACGCAGGCGGGGGATTGGGCGGATCTGGAGGCTGTTAGGCGGGCGTTTGGACGTGCTCCTGTTACCACCGCGTCCTCCGCCCAATCCTGCTTCGACGCTGCCGGCAACGCGTCCTTCGACAGTAACGACGGTAACCACAAAAGCGAGGACGAGGACGGCTCAACGCTCTACATATCCTCCATAAAGCCCAACGTCGGGCACGCAGAGAGCTCCGCCGGTATTGCCTCGCTCATTAAGGCGACGCTCATGCTGCGCCATCGCCTCGCCACCCCCCACATCGGTGTATCTACGCGCGTCAACCCGCGTTTAGGTGTGTATTCACTCAATTAAAATTTAATTTAAATACGATGATGCTGATGCTGATTGGGATTGTGTTTGCGTTCTGTATAGGTGATTTGGGCGCGAGCGGGATGATAATCCCGACGCGGGCAACGAGGCTGACGCCCGCGGGGGGCGCGCAGCGCGTCATCGTGAGCGTTAATAGTTTCGGGGCGCAGGGTGCGTTTTCGTTTTGTTTTTTGTTGCTTCGTTTTCGTCCTTGCTTCTTGGTGCTTCATACCTTGCTTCGTTTTCGTTTTTTTGTTGGGGCGGGGCGGAGCGGGATTGTGCGTACGAGGTGCGAAGTGCGCAGGGCGTGCTTGACGTGGAGTGGGATTGTGCGTGCTTGCTTGACGCGGCATCACTGCGTGATACCGTCCGTGCTTGAGACCGCAACGAGGAGGAGCTTCATACCTTGCTTCCTCCCTTGCGTGCTTCCTTCCTTGCTTCCTCCCTCCTCCCTCCTTCCTCCTTCCTTCCGTCCTCCCTAGTGCGTGCTTGCGAAATGCGAAGCGCGTAGTGCGAAGTGCGAAGTGTTTGCACCGCCTCTCGCTTGCGCGCGCATACCCCGGTGTGCACGGTCGATGGCGGGTTGCTTGCTTGCTGGTGGCGGGAGCGTCATGTCTGCCGTGTATGGACGGATGCCCTCTCGTTTATGTGCGCGAAACGTGGGCCTCATCCGCGGGCGGGTCGTGCGTGTATCTTTTCGAGCGGGCCGTACAGATTTCCGCGATCGATGGATGGGGAGGAGGGGCTGATTGCTTGCGTGCTTGCTTGACGCGAAATTGCGCGCGCTTGCATGCTTGACGCGGAGCGGGATTGCTCGCGTGCTTTCTTGCTTTCTTGAATCTTAACGCGCAGGCACCGCGATGAGGAGGAGCTGATTGTTTCCTTTTCTTGGGGCGGGATTGTGTTTGCTTGCCTGCTTGCTTGCATCTTAACGCGAAGGCACCGCGATGAGGGGGAGCTGATTGCTTTGCTTGACGCGGGAGTGTGCGTGCTTGGCTTGACGCGGGATCACCGCTTCCCTCCTCCTTCCTCCCTCCTCCCTTAGACGTGTGCACGGAATCTACAAGTATCTGTCTGCCAAGTAAATAGTACTCTGTGTAAAATGTATTTCCACGCACCCAACTGGCTGGAAACGCCAGAGGCTCGGGGATACATCGGAAAGCCAATGACCAGATGACCTGAAAATTTGCCTTTTCAGGCAATTCTCAGGGTTGTTTGGTCCTTCAATTTGCTTTCAATTTACACAGGTGGTAAATTCGAGATTTGCGTGCCAAGCAAATGATAAGGAAATGATGAGGAAATGATAAGCAAATTCATTATTTGCGGGCTGCGCAAATAATAGGCAAATTCTGGGCAAATGATGAATTTGCTGTCAATTTGCTGTCAATTTGCAGGGGCCGCAAATGACAGCATGCACCCAGTGTCTAAGGTCGCCGTAGTGGCCGAGAGTGGAGTGGGACTGGTCCAGAATGACCTCAGTGATCAGCCTAGGGCTAGAGGAACGGGGGGTACGGGGTATGCATAAGACTTTATCCCCTAGGGTGTTTTTGCCATAGATTAACCCGTCCTCGTGCGTGAACAAGGGAAAGTGCCCTGGTTTGGCGATGACGTGCTTGAGGACATCGTCGTGGGCGTAGCCGTTCCGTACGTCGGCTAAGAACGTTTGGTCCCCTTCGACAGTGATGTTGAGCGGAGGATCGCCGCGCAGGGACTCCTCCAGCGTGATGGAAGGGGTGTCCAGTCCTCGTTCGGTCATGCGCTCAGCGTGCTGTTCGAGCTCTTGTGCCTCAATTACTCGATCCTCCAGGGGTTCGCGTACGCGTCGTGCGAGGAGTTGGGCTGATTCTGAGGTAAGTTCTTCAATCCGCAGTGGGCCCAGGTCCTCCATTTCAGGATCAAGTTGAACGTCGGCGGTAACATAATGCTCGGGTAGGTACTCGTCTGAGGGTTCGTCGTTCTCGAATAGCCGGGAAAGACAGTCAGCAACTTTGTCTTGGACTCCTTCGACGTGGACAATGTCGAAGTCAAAACGGGAGAGGTATTCGTCCCAGCGGATTACACGCCCATTCCCGCCTGAGCGAGCAGCCGTCTTGACGCTAGTGAGGGCTTTATGGTCCGTAGCGATGGTGAACTTGCGTCCTATGAGCTTGTCTTCCCATTTCATTAAACACTCGATTATGGCCAGAGCTTCTTGTTCATAAGTCTTGTACGATCGTTGTGCGGGAGTGAACTTCTTGGACATGAAGCCGGCGGGGCGGCAGGTCTTCCACTCATCGCCTTGGCCATACAGGGCTCCAACTCCAACTACGGACGCGTCGCATACGATCCATACTCGTTCCGGTCGAGAGGTGTCAATCGGGCGAAAGATGGGGGTTTTTCGGACAATAGCTTTGATCCGTTCGAGGCAGAGTTGGTGGAATGGGCGCCATACGAAGGGTTGCCCGCCTCGGCATATGCCCTCTAAAGGAGAGGTGAAGTGGGCGACGTCTGGTAGAAAATGGGCGAGGTATTGGATGAGTCCGAGGAGACGTTGGACTTCCGTGTGGGACCTGGGGCTGCGCCACTCCAGGATCCGTGTCAGTTTGTCGTCGTCGGCGTGGAGGCCGCGGTGGTCAATCCGGTGTCCTAGACAGTCCATATCCACAGAGTAGATGTCGCACTTTTTCTTGCTGAGATACATCTTCTGTTCCCGCAGCCGCGCGAAGACTAGAGCCAGGTGTCTCTCGTGGTCTTCAACCGAGGATGAGAACACAAAGATATCATCCAGGTAGACATGCACAAAGTCCCCGATTACGTCCCTAAAAATCCAGGTCATGAGGCGTTGGAAAGTGGCCGGAGCATTGCAATCCCCTTGTTGCATAACATGGGAGTAAGCGGTACCAAAGGGAGTGGCGAAGGCCGTTTTCCAAACGTCGTCGGCTTCGACGCGAATTTGTTCATACGCGTCAGACATGTCGATTTTGGACCGGAAGGGGGCGCGGGCTACATCCATGCGGATGGCGTCTTGGTCGGGGAATGGCGTAACGTCCTTCACCGTGTTATCGTTGCGGAGGCGGGCGTCGACTACCGTGCGAAGACCATTGTCTTTTTTGGGGAGGCAGAGGAGAGGGGCGGCTTGAGAAGCAGGGCTCATCTCCCACCATCCTGCGTCCACGTAGTGCTTCATCTTTTCCCGGAGGAGCGGGCGAAGCGATTCGGGGCAGCGGGGCATGTGGAAGTTGTACACGGCGTCTTCATTGATCCACTTAATCTTGTGGTTGATTTCGCGATACGGAGGTAGTTCGGGAGGGATCGGGCCCATTAAATCGGCACAGGATTCGTACCACCGTGCCCTAAGTGAGGGAATGCGGGGGTCGGTGGTCAAAGGGTCAACTTCAGGAGCGCGCATGCTGTATAATTGCAGTATGTCAACTGCGCCTTCGAGAGCCAGTTCGTTCAGCTCGAATTGGTCTACATCGCCGAGTTGATGAACGCGGTGCGAGGAGGAATGGGAGGAGATTACGTCGCGGACGCGTAAGCCAGGTAGATCGTCTTCTTCGAATATCAGTCGGTCTCGGCGAGCGTGCCGGATGCGGAGGTGGATGGAGGAGGCTACAGTCGCTTCGATACCGGCGGTAGCAGGTGCCTCGATTGGCTCAGTGGGTGAGTCCTCAGAATCATGCGATGATTCGGAGTCCCACTCATCTGACGACTCTAGGTCCCAGTCGTCTTCTAAGTCAGGGATGTCATAAAGGGGTTCGTGAGGAGTTTCGAGAAGGTAATCTTGGTATTCGGATTCAGATAGAATAAGATATGGACAATCGAGAGGTAGGCAGGGACACAGATCGAAATGGGGTTCAGAGAGGACTTCAATGGCAATAAAATTGGGGTATATTGTGAGAGGCTCTGATGTAAGGGGTGCGTCCGGCGCTCCGGGTATAGTAGTAGGCGGGCCAGTTCCAGCTGACGCGCCGTCGAGACCAAGTAGTCAGCCGGTTGACGCCCCGGGGCGACCAGGACGATCAGCCTGCCGGGCGACCAGTAGCGCGGCCTCATCCATGGATGATAGGGCCTTAACCACCCGGTTATTGGGGAACCAAATCTCTCGCTTGCCGAAGTCGAGGATGATCCCGTGCTTATTCATGAACGGGGTCCCTATAATTCTGTCGTATCGATCTAAATTGGCGATGTCAAAGTATACGTGCCCAAGGATGCCGCCGAAGTTGACTGGAGGACGAGTACCATAGCTGATCTTGGACTTGCTGCCCACGCAGCCAAGCTGTAGCGTTATCTACTCCTGTAGTAAGATGCTTTTGCAGCCCGTGGCCTTTGCGTATTCCGGAGTGAGGGAGTCGATATTACTACCTGAGTCAAATAAGATGTAGGCTTTGGTGCCGGCGATCTCTACCTGTGCAGAGAGGCAGGCCAGGTCCTTGCGCAGCCTAGTGGGAGGGTCGGTCTCGTAGATCTCCTTCCTGTTGACGTTTGACAGTAGTTCAACGCGCTGCGACAGGAACTGTACTCGGTGACCAGGGAGAGCATCTTCCAGGTCGTCATCTGGTCCAAGGGAAGCTAGGTGTTCATGGAAAGCATTCCCGGGTAGTAGGCGAGGAGACGTATCGCGGAAGCCCCGTCGGTCCCGCACAGGGTCAGTAGGAGAGTCAAGATTTTCGCGTCCTTGCGCCCCAGTCGGGATTTCGCGTAATTCCTCCATACACTGTTCGATTGCTTCGCGCATAGCGGAGTCGTGCTGCGCTCGAAACTCCGGGTTGAGGAATGGTGGTCTGGCAGCGGCTGATTCCGCACATAGATGTTACCGTGTCGGTCCACGAACGTCAAGAATTGTTCGGCGGTATCGCTTGCCACCATCACCACAGAGCGGAGGATGCAGTCGTCGTCGTCCCGAGGGTCCAATGGGGCACGAGAGTGGTCGATTATCTGGTAGTCCTCCGAGTCGGGAGTTGACGAGTCGCCGAAGGCTAAGTGGTAAGGGGAGAAGTGGGCGGCCGTCGGTTCCGATTCCGAATTCACGTCATCGGTGATTCGGCCCGGCGTTCCGCCACTTCTCTCATTCCACGATCTCTCGCTCCTTGTAATCTCAATACTCCAGGCCGTTACTTCGTTCAAGTTAATCTGGTTGGCGCGACGAATATCCTCGCTCGAGTGCTCTGGAAATCTCTCCGGGTAGTCAATCCTAGCAGCTGCCTCACGGTCCAGGCCAGCGGTCATCCGGGCAATAGTTTCTTCCCGTCCACGATCGTCATAAAACGAGAACTGGTTCAAGGGCCGTTCAGCCGAGGTAAGGAGGCTATGTTCGGACTGGGTTCGGCGTGAAGAACCCTCTGGGTCTTCCATCTGGGGTCTTTCGACGGCGGGTTCCATGAGATCGGGCATCTCGTCGTCGTCGTCCGGAGTAATCCTCATAGCTGCGAGTCGGGGAGCGCCTGCGGGCAGGTTCGCGATTCCAGACTCGACCGCTGCCCATAAGTCGTCGTCGCTGTCGTGGGTACCGGTGGGCTCTCCTGCCCCCATAATGGCGGCGAGTTCCTCTGGTTCAGGAGTACCAGGGTAACTAGGGGGAGGGGTACCTCCAGGTGACGGGCCTGGTGAAGGTGACCGAGGCGCGTCGCTGTCCGACTCTGAGGAGTACGCTTCGGAGTCGGAGATGTCCACTACTGGTAAATTATACGGGTTAATAACCGGGCCCTCTAGTAGTGGGGCGAGCATCGGGCGGACAGAGTGTTCGTATCGCAATTTGAGTAGGAATTCTGACTGGTACTCTAGGCGATCGTTGGCCCGTCGTACCGAGCGGTCCGTGTACTCGACCGTGCTCTCCACCATGTGGCGGGCGGCTTCTAATACCCGGTGAGTGGATGCGCTTGATCCTCGCGGTCGCGCAGACTGAGAGCTTATTTCAGCCAGGGTGCGACGTCCGCGAGTGTTGAGCTCCATCATATTCAGTCTCAGCGTGCGGAGCAATCCGGTGGCGAGGTTTTCGTCGACCATCAACGTGCGTAATTGGTCCACCGTCATTAAGGCTAACTCATCTCGATGGTAGTTTTGTCGGAGGGCCAAGGGAGCGTATTCGGTTGCCAGTCGTACATCCCGAAGATGCTCGGCGAGTTGGAGGCGGAGAAGTGCCTCCCACTCGTCTGCCACCGACCTGGGCCACGTGCCTTCGCCGTGCTGAAGTTCAAAGGCGACGGCCAATGGCGCGAATTGCTCTATGGGGTCATCGCGGTAGTAGTGCTCCGCCCTTAATTCAGAGGTCAGGCGCTCTACTTCTTCGTCTCGTAGTGGGCGCATGGATTGACGCGATCTATTAAGGTTGAGTAGCGCGATGTCGTCAGCGACACGGAGGCTAAATCCGCGAAGGGGGCGTATCGACCTAGGGAGATCTTGCATGAGGATGACGGCGTGTTCTGTGACAGGGTCGTCGTCGTTATCCCAGGTGGGGAACGCCTCCTGGAACCGCATGGAGAAGTATTGGAACTGCATAGTGCCAAGGTGCACTTCCTCGCCGACTTGGGCCTCGGTCAATTCTTGCAAATCTGCCCCTCCATCAGGTGCGGGTTCTGGGTCGCTATCGAACTGGGAGCCTCCCCAAGCGTCGTGGAGGACGTCCTCCGGGGTGTAGGCAAGCTCCTCGTCGTCAGCTTCATAGCTGTCTAGTATGCGCTGGGCGCCGACTCGGGGCCTTTCCTTGAAGGTGGGCTGTTCATTATATTTTGAGCAGACTGGGTCGCTTGCGATGTGGCCCAGGATTCCACACTTAAAACAGGTTTTCTCCGAGTGGCTAGGGTTCCCGTTGCGTCCGCTTGGCCCTTTAAATGAGGCACTTGAGGACGGCTGGGTGGTGGCCCGCTTAATCTCTGGGGCCAGGGTAACCCTGCGCGGCGCTAGAGAGGAGGTAGGGGCTCACGGGCTGTCAGTTCGAGCGATGTTGACGTCCGACCGCGTTCGTCCTCCCCCACGAGCATTCTTGCCAGCGTCCCACAGCTGGTTGGAGTGGGTGCGCATCTGGGATACGGACGAGTAGGCGGCGGACACACCCCTTAGTGCAGCCAAATCGTCGTGAAGCTAGGCTGGAATCAGCCGCATGAATCGCTGCCGGATGATTAATTCCGGCATGGGTTCCCTCATGCGCTTGGAGGCCGTCTCTAGGTCATCCATAAGCTTGAGGGGGCCGTCTTGTTGGTTGTACTTCACGAGGTCGAAGTCTCTCAGGGCGTGGTGAACGGTGGCGGTGGTAATGAAGCGGTGGTGTAGCCCACACAGCACTCCAGCAAAGTCCATCGGTGGGTCTGATTTTTCAACGAAATCAATGTACCATTCTACAGCTACGCCGTCCAATAGGTTCTTCAGTACAGATACGCGAAAGCTATCAGTGTCTGGGTCCGACCCGCCGTACATCATAGTGCGCATCCATCCGACCAAAGTCTCGACCCACCTCATATAGGCCGTGTGGTCATCCGGGCCCGAGAATTTGGCAGGTGTATCCAGCTTGGGGGAGCGGATTCGGGAAGGTAGATTGAGTACTTCTCCCAGAGACCGCTCAACGATGTCACCGATGTTTTCGTCCGTCTCGTGGCGGAAGATTGCAAATACATCTCCTTGTTCGTGCGATCCGTCTGCGGCGGTGAGATATCCCGTGTTGCTAAGGCTGTTACCGCCCATTGACACCCCTTGGCCCGCTGTCGATGGTCTGAACGAAGACTTGCGTTGAAGGGCCGAGGAGATACTGCTGGTCTCCTCGAAACGCGTGATTTGCCTAGGTTCGGCGAGCCTGCCTTGGTGAGAGCGTTCGGGGTTAACGCTGGGGGGAGCGAAGGCCGCGGCAGTGCGTTCAGTGCGGTTCAGCGCAGACTCGGCGCGGCGGCCGAATTCTTCAAGGGATTCACCTTGGCGGCGAGGGGCGAGGGTCGCATTGGCGGCCGTATTGATATTGGGGTCCAAGGGGGTAGAGGTAGGAGGTACAAAGGTGGGCAGTGCCGGCTTCTTGAGTTTGTTGGCTCTATCTTGGGCTGCCGAGGACAGTATCTGTCCAAGTAGCGATTCCGACACTCCCAGGTCTCGGAGCGCCCTGACATTCGCGGCTATGCAGTCGTCAAGCACGAGGTGGTGGTCTCGCAGTACGTCGTGAAGGTGCGTGAATCGGTCGGCGGCTTCGTCGCGGAATTTGAGGAGAGCGGCATAGTGAGCAGCTGTCTCTTGCGTATTGTCGATCACCATGGCCGTAGTAGCCAGGAGGCGGTCGCGTCCAGTTGCTAACGCGCCGCGCATTTGGTTGAGAGAGGCGACTTGCTCGACTGTCAGGGCGTTGGGGCCCAGCTCGTTGAGGATAACACGAATCTGGTCGTCCAGAGGGCGTCTGGGCTGGGCGTGGGATTCCTCAGAGTCGCGGGTAGCTTCCAGGTCAGAAACGTCGGAGGGGGTGTCGGTATTTTGGGGTTGCTCGGCCCTAAGGCGCGACAACTCCTCCGGGAGCGGGATGGTCTCGTCATCGATAACGTCGATGCGCATTCCAGTATCCGTCTGGACGAGGAAGTAATTCCCCTCACTATCCCTTACCACACGTGCGGTGAGCATCGGTGCGAAAGGGGACGATGTGCTGGGGGCCGGGGACCCAGTGGGAACAGGAGACGGGCCACTGGAAACCAGGGTCTCTCTCCTGAGGTCTGACGAAGTTGAATGGACGGGGGAGGCCCTCGCATAGGGTCTCGACGGGTCGTCGTCAGCGTGAGTCATCGCCGAGACGAAGACGGTGCTGGCGGCGGCGGAGTTGGCGGCCATATGCGGAGGTGCAGCTCGCCAACTGGTGCTGTTATTGGCCGGGGTGTCGATGTCTTGGTTAGTCGACATGGCGGCGGTTTGAGTGTTTTTCTTATCAAAGTCGACGATAGGGTAGTATGTTGTTTCTTTCGAATAGAGTTGCTTCCGGGGAAGCTGATAGAGTTTAAAAAAGTGTGAAGGTGGTGGGTTTGGAACTTATGGCTTATGAACCCACAACTAAACTGACCCAAGTTCTATAAGATAGACAAGGATACGAATGGTTAAGGGTAAGCGAGTTGCCCTTCCATTTGCATCACTCCAAACTAAATACTACATGATGAGAACAATTGATAGTAACTACGTATATGCGGGAAGATGCGGAGACGTATGGTGGACCGGGGCCCGGTCCGCCTTGGTCCCTTAACAGCGGCTCCGGTCTACTTGGCCTACATTGGAGAAAAATCAACTGTTGTAGTGCTTGATGGCCGAGCGGTAGGTTAAAACCGGATAGCAAGTTGCCAGGGCACCGTGCACGATGGCCGAGTTATATTTTAAATTTGCTTGGTATACCGTATCCAAGCTTCATGGCCGAGGGGTAGGTCAAATCTAATGGTTCCAGAACTTTATCGGAAGCTGTAGTGCTTGACGGCCAAGCGGTAAACCAAAACTTGAGGAAACTTCATCGTAAACTACTGCTTGATGGCCGAGCGGTAGGCCGTGACAGCACTTTTGCAACCGTGGGAACGTGAATTGAACTATTGCAATTTCAATCTCAAAGGATGAAAGCCGCGTTCAACACAACTGACACGGCGAAAAATCACATCCATACAGGATGGCCGCCGAGTTCAAGACACAACGCACCACGCGCAAGTCACCAAAATTGAGGTTCATGCAGGATGGCTGCCGCACACGAGGGCTATGCATAATGGCCCTGCGTACACGAAAAAGTCACCACCGCGTCATAAAAGAAAATGGCCACCACAGCCCCTGCGTCACACCAATCTTTAGGCCTCAACAGCACGTTGTTGCTTTGCGAAAAATAGTTGTGTCACTGCGCTGAAAAACACTTGGCCTGAGCGGAATTATGATTTGAACCCCCCGAACAGGATCGGGGCGGCCGGTGTGTGCATGAATTCCGGGAGGATTGCTTTTTAGTGTAATTTGTATTGTGTCGTAATCAAATACAATGAATCCTGTGTGGCCATTAAAAGCAGGTGCACGTACTGCGAATGACACTGCCCTCGTGGGTTGGATCGATAGTACATATCTCCATTCCCCTATTTGACGGTGCTGCTCAAAAAATTTATCGGAATGAAGAATGCAAAAGATGATGTGTACCCACCCGACGAGGCTCAACTTGAGAGAACAAAAACTTCTCGTCGGGAGAGACTGCGAGAGCGTTGAGTGGTACACCCATAGTAGGGGTTTCTGCTTCCTCTCAGACTATATTTTATCCACGGACTCACGGCTGATCTATTTAATGCGAGTGCTCGAGCTCACGACGAAGGTTCAACTGTGTTTGTTGAGAACACCTTCCACTGGAATTAATGCGCCGTAGAAAGAATGACGGATGAGTATGGGTACCGGACAGACTCACGGTGTGATTTTGAGCTGTTGAGCGTCGCGCATCAAGATGTTCGACTCCCTCCTTCGATGTGAGTACTATTGGCAGCATTGAATGGGATCACGCTGAGCGTGATTCGCAAGACTCGTGATCGTGTTCCATTGTTTGTGAAGTTCCCATGACTTTGCCTCTTATTATGACCATTCCAGTGCCACTCAGTGCCCTCGCCGCCTCTCCCAACGATACTAGCACGAAATTGTGCAAGAAGCTTCTGTTCTCCCATGTCGAGGAATTTCTAGTGCGTCTCGTATTATCTCTGCATTCAATACTATTCTGACAGGTAGCGAGCAGCACCGACAGATTGAATACTTGTGGGGAATGGAGATATATATTATCGACCCAACCCACGAGTGCAGTGTCATTCGCAGTAAGCTGACATGTTTTTGACGGATGCAAACATGTAACGATTTTATTTAGTTCGAAAATCCATGGAGACTCTGCCCAAGGGCAAGTGGACCTTGGTCCCGACGGAGGAGACGTTGTTTGCTATGAAGGTGTTGCCGGTCCACAATTATACCGTGCCTGTCTCTGAGCGAAAATCATTTCTCGCCGTGAGACCTTCGAGCCACTCTCCTCTTACTCCAAAGTTGACTAGGCCATTGTAGGAATTTTCCGAGGCTGAATACGAGTACATATTTGTTCCTCTGTCCACGGATGTCGACTTTTTCATACTCGAGGCTCGGTGGCAGCCCCGGCTAGTCTCTCGTAGACAGACGCTACAAAGACTTGCTCGTACCTCGCAATTTGAAGTCTGTTGATTAGCGGCATCAGTTGATCGCTACCCCGCTTATTACCAATCACGATTGTCTCGGGTGTTGAATTGAGCTTTTCGACGTGTTTCTTGTCAGCCCACAGCCTCCTCAGCATTTAGGACCTCCATCCAACCCTTCTTCCCAGCAAAATTTCTTTGGCAGGCCTCAAGAACGAAGGTGCCGAGATTTTTGATCCTCAGCATGCGCCAAAGCGCGAGATGCTGGTTGACACTCAAAGGCGGAGAAAAAAAAAAAATCTGAGGAGACAGATACCTTCATAGGGTAGTGAACTATACCGATTTATCTGAATTCTCACACCTGGAGGTTCTATGGAGCAGTATGAGGGGAGGGGAAAAATGATTTGTAATCACCCGCCAAAAAAGATTGGTAATAAGCGAGGTACTCGCACACGGTGGCGCGGTCAACTCTAGACTAAGCCCCGGCGATTCAGCGCACCCTACGACAACTTTCCTCTAGTCACGTCGTCCGCCAACCCCTTTTTTGTTGTGTTCTACTCGCGGCTGGACATTTGGTCATTCCAAGCTTCGGCGCCCCAAATGTGGAAAAAGCTCTTCGACACCCTAACGGTGCCGTGGTGCTCCTCGGTTATCCCTGAAGATTTCCTCCTCAGTTACTACCCCGAATCGCTCATCTCTGAGTCCGGCTACGAATCCGAGGTCAAATCCGAAGCCCAGGCGAAATTTGTCGGTGGTGGGACAGTGGAGGTGCATATGGACGAAAGACCCTTGCCCGTCCCTGAGAAAGAGTCATTTGTGTCGACCTGGGTGCAGGACCGGAGTCGCGATACGTATTGAGTATACAAACCTCTGAAAATCACCAGCCTGTTGCCTTGGCCGCCTGCGCCACGGATGCCCGCCGGATGTATGCGGTTTGGCACCGAGAGACGGAGCGAGGGAGGGATTTTACGCGGCGCTTTTTCAAAGATCCGCTCCCAAAGCAGACGATCTCTTAATTACTGTACTGGCCGGAATATATATACCTAGTTATGTATTTTTATCCACACGATTTCCCTCAATTTCAGACTCAAGAGACACATACTGTCGATCCAACCCACGAGTGCAGTGTCACTCGCAGTAAGTGCACCTGCTTTTGAACTCCCCGGAATGCCCCAGCTTGATTCGTAATTCATAATTCCTCACCTAGCACTCGTAACTGTCTGCCGAGATCCGGGATGAAGGGTAGTAAGTAAAAAGTAGATTATAATTAAATAAAAGTAGATACTCCCATCGACCTTCGTGAAAGATTCGACTCAGGCTTGCACTCGGCAACATCGGCATCAAATTGCCGCAGGAAGGAGCCCCTCCCTCTGCTCTTCACCCATCCTGCGCCTTGATGTTCCTGACATCTCTTGCACTCAAGTGGTTGAGCAGGAGCGCCCCTGTGCGCGGATCCACGAGCGCCCACCTCCCGTAGTTCCCAGGCCCCCCTGGTCGAATTTCTTCTTGGCTTCCTGAATCACGGCCGGGGATACCCCCGCTCCATGCAAGCAGCGAGCGATAAGATGCTCGCATGCCACATACACATATGGCTCAACCGACTGTACTCGCTCGCCCACTGCGTGATGACCGATGCGGAGGGCGCAGTTCAAGAGCGCTGAGTCAGACACGCGGGAACAGGCGTGTCGAATGGGATAGCGAAGCCCTGCACCTCGATGTGATGATCAAGTGCTCACTGCGAATTCCGAAAGAGACTCGGACACTGTGACTTTGACTCGCTGGCATCCAAATTTGAAGGGATGGAAATTTGACATTTCGACTCACGCCGGCTGCCCAGAAGAGATGTCTAGAACATAATTTCACCTTTGGGACAGGTATTCCATGTCGGGGGACGGGGTATTCGAGCAAAAATCAGCCATCACGCGAAGTTCAACATTCTGATAACACAACCAAACAATGCGGTTGAAAACCGCACCCGGTCAATATGTTCTGATTAAAGGGAAAAAACAAATCACCCTTCTATCGTGCCGTTTTTGAGAGTACGGGGGCGTCATTTGTAGCCAGCGCGCGGCGGGAATCTTCGGTGAACGGAGCGTTATCTTCCATCTTCCATCGCTCACGTCAAATTTCAATCTTATCCAAAATTTGGTTCTATGCAAGCTTCTATGCGAAGGATGGTCACTCCCGCAACCCACGCAGGTCAATGGCCGCCGAGCATATTAAATCAGGCTGCGACCAATATCTGGACGGCCTTGATCGATTACTCATCGGCTTCCGCCGGCATATCCGTGCGGCGGGATTTCCGGTTCTGACTAAACTCTGGAAATGATATATAGGCGCCAGGAGCTAAAGGAATATTAAACGACAATGCCTATCCTCCAACCGTCCGTTCCCGAGCTCCCTGCCTCGCTCTCCTTTGCTGGTAAAACAGCCATTGTGACAGGGGCAAATAGCGGGCTCGGATGGGCATCCATTATTCATCTCGCCCAACGCCACATCTCCACCCTCATCCTCGCTGTACGCACCCGGAAGACGGGGGAGGCCACCAAGGCAGCTCTACTCGCTGATCCCGCTGTCCGAGACCTCCCCACCCAGCCCATCATTTTAATCTACGAGCTGGACCTCTCCCGCCCGTCCTCCGTCGCGTCCTTCGCGTCCAAGATCCTCGCAGACATCCCAACGCTCAACATCCTCCTCCTAAACGCAGGGATTGGAAACCTCGCTTGGGTGACCACGCCCGAGACGCAGACGGAGCAAATGTTCCAGATCAACTTCCTCTCCAACGCCCTGCTCGCCGTGCGCCTGCTCCCGCTCCTCCGCGCGTCGGCGCAGAAATCCAGTACGACCTCGTACCTCTGCATTGTGGGCTCCCGCATGATACCCCTCCACTCATACACCAAAAACCCCATCCCCGAGACGAGCTCCGTGTTTGCATTCGTCAACGATCCAGCACACTTCAAAAGGTTCTCGCGCTACCCCGACACCAAAGTCCTCGTTACGATGATCATCCGGGAGCTCGCAAAGCGCACGGACGCGGCGGAGGTGACCGTGAATAGTGTGTGCCCGGGCATGGTCAAGGTTCGGTTGATTCTCGACGAGGTTGAACCGTGCTGATACAAATTTATTATTCAAGACGAACATAGACACAAAGCAGCCCTTATGGGTCAAAGTGCCCGCGAGTCTCATACAGGCGATTAGGGGCAGAACTGCAGAGGTAGGCGCGCGGAGCCTGGTCAACGCTGTGTCCGCGGGGCCGGAAACGCATGGGCAAATGCTGGGAGATTTCGAGGTGTGGGGGTGAGTCGGTCGCACTGTTCTTTCCATCGCGTCGTGGTGACCAGCTCTGCAGGAATACCTTTTTGGATACAGATCAAGGCAAGAAGATGGAAGAGAAGGTGTGGAAGGAAACCCTGGCTGCCGCGGACACCTTTGCGCCAGGGTCTGTCGAAGAGGCGAACTTGAGGGATTAAGGTTTAATGACGAGTCACTATATAATCGAGCTTCGAGAACTTTACTCAATTTGGCTTCATTTTCTGGTTTTTTCAACCACATTATTTGGCTGTGTTACTGTGACGGCCGGGAACGGATCATTCCACTCACGGACGATTCCGCCCACTGTGGACTGATTATTTAATGTACTTTACTACATGCACAGCCTAACAAATACCTTGTTGGCGAGCAGCATACCCGATTATTTCCTCGCCAGCTCGACGCGAAACAAACGCGAAATGATTTTGAAACGCGTTTGTTTGGCTTTGTCTGGTTATTTCACGCGATCATCTGATCGAACTTCACGCTCTCTTCCACTCCTTCCACCAACTTGTATTATTTCTCTCTACGACAGCCAGCCATGGCGTCCAGAATACCCGTGCGTTCCGTTATCCTTGTCTTCTCCTCCCCCTGATTTTTTAACAATAAATAAACGGTAGATCCGCCGTGGGCGCACCGCCGGCGCGGAGAACGACAACGTCGTCAGTGCTCGCCCAACGCACGCCCCGTCACGCGCCAAAATCCCCGCTCGTGCTGCACCCCTCGCTCCCCGCCCAACCACCAGCAAAGTCGCGGTGGCATCGTCGAAAACCAAGGCCACTGAAGATGATGCCCCGTCGAGCGCGAAGCGCAAGAGGCAGGCCTTACAGGAAGTCACGGATCTCAATCGTGCCCGCGACTCCAAGACTGAGGCTCGCAAGATAATTGCGTTGCCAAAGAAGGCTGCGACGCGTCCACAGGACGAGAACGCAAGGCCGCAGGTGTCCGTGCCACCGCCGCCTGCTGGTGTCCGCCGGTTGTCGAGCCGCCAGTCCTTGATCCCTGTGCGCCAGCGTATGGTGGATCTGGACGCGGACGACGAAGAGCCCGTGTCGAAGCGCCCGCGGACATCGTCTGTAGAGCCTGAAGACGCGGTCGGGGCCGCCGACGCGCTTGCGCCAGAGGACGTGTCTGAAAACGCATCGGCCGTCGATGAGGGAGACGAAGACGTCGACACGGACAGCGAGGAATGGGAGGATCTCGATGCGGCCGACTTTGACGACCCCGCGATGGTCAGCGAGTACGTCGCCGACATCCAGGTATACCTAAAGGCGTCTGAGGTAAATGCTTTTTACCATCTTCATGCCATGCCCCCGTACTCACTGTGCACCGCAGCTGCACACTCTCCCCAACGCCCACTACATGTCCGCCCAGACGGACCTCACCTGGGGCATGCGCGCGCTCCTCAACGACTGGCTCATCCAGGTACACACCCGCTTCCACCTCCTCCCCGAAACGCTCTTCCTCGCCGTGAACCTCACCGACCGCTTCCTCTCCCACCGCCTCGTCTCCCCCGACAAGCTGCAGCTCGTCGGCATGTCCGCGCTCCTCCTCGCCTCAAAATTCGAGGAGACCATCGCCCCCGCCATCATCAACTTTGTCCACATCTCCGACAACGCGTACACCGAGGACGAGATGCGCGCCGCGGAGAAGCACATGCTGCGCGCCTTGGAATGGGATCTGAGCCGCTTCCCGAGCCCCATACATTTCCTGCGCCGCGCGAGCAAGGCGGATGGGTATGCGCCCGCGCCGCGCGCGCTCGCCAAGTACCTCGCCGAGATCGTGATCGTGGAGCATCGGCTGGTGGCCACCCCGCCGAGTCTGCTGGCGGCGGCCGCGATGTGGCTCGCGCGCCTCGCGCTGGGCGAGGGCAGGTGGGGGAGGATGATGGCGCATTACGCCATGTATGAGGAGGAGGAGCTGCTGGAGACGGCAGGGTGGATGCTGCGCTACGTCCTCAAGCCCGTGGAGCACGAATCGTTTTACAAAAAGTGGGCGTCGAAGCGGAATATGAAGGTAAGAGCGCGCATCCTCGCTGTTTTTATCTTTGTAGGAACTGACGGTTATCCGTAATCAGGTCAGCGTCTACATGCGCCAGTGGGCCCTTGCGCGCTGGGACGAGGGTACCCGCCCCAACCTGGTGAAGGATCTGCCCGGACTGAAGCTGGAGGCGAGGGAGGCGCAGAAGACGGCGATCAAGGCTTTGGAGGCAGAGAAGCAGCTCGCCGCGGCGGAGGGTGAGTCGGGGTCAGAGACGGAAGCAGAGGCGGATGCGGAAGGGGAGGCAGACTGCTGACGGCGGGAGAGGTACAACGACGCGCTACCTACACAACTCCACACCACATGCACACCACATCCTATGCCATGGACACACATCATCTATGTACACTTCACATCTATCTACAAACTATTACTGCCGCTGACCGGGACGTGGTGGATGCGGGCGCCAATTGGTGGCATAGATATTTCTTGGCTGTATCAAATAAAGATAATTTATCGCTTCAAGGCTGTTGGAGCGTTGAGTCGTAGTTTACGGTACGGTCCGCAAGAAAGCGAGCTCATTTTTTCCCGGACTGCTTTGTATGCTCTCAAGAAACACCGCGCGCGCGTCAATGTCAACGATCTACGTATACTCTTGACGCCAAAGAAATCGTACACGAGGTCTCCCGGACTCCAACTCCAGGGGTCCGGCCAGCCAAGTGATTGGTCTCCGCATCGCCATTTCCTCGTGGCCTCCTTTCAGTCGAAATTGATTGTAAGTAGTCTATAACGCGAGGTTGACACGAGGTACTACTACAAGTATTTTTTCCATACCTCGATTGCCGATCGACTCAAGGTTACAACGCGCGCGCGGATCGACTTGCGGGGTACAAACGATAGGAATAATGTGGTAGTGGTTCTTAGTGTGACGGGCGCGTCAGACACGTCGCGCGCACCACAGGGTGGGTCGGCGCGTCTTCAAACTTTACACGTGATCGCGAGCATGCTGTCTTGCGCGTCAGTGTCCCCAACCTTGTCCGCCGGCCTTCACGGACGGTTTATAGCAAGTTACAGGTGACTACTGATAGGATAAAGCACCTTAACGCGCACATTCACAGTTCGTACAAAAAAGTCCGGACCCAATTTTCGCGGTCTACACCGTTTCTTCTCGGACAAGAAACATTTGGTCCAACGCTCAAATGATGGCCATCTCCTGCTTGAAGTCATCCACAGAGCTTCCGCCAGCGTACGACGAATTCTTGGGACTCGTCGCTGTCACATCAACCCTGTGCGATGCACGATTATTCTGCGAGTCCATCCTGTCGGATGGAATATCGGAGAGTTGCATGCTATTGTAGTCGCTACTAGGAGCGTCCCGGATACGGCGCCGAGAGTTCAGCGACGCCAGCAGAGCATTCGTGTAGACTGAGTAAAGTATTCAGTGAAGGATGGGTGAAATTCCGAGGACCGACATACGCCCGGCGAAGAGGAACTCTGGGCCGATGTAAATCATGCTTGCAGGTTTGAGGCCAATCTATCCAGGTGTTTGTTGTTATCGTGTCAAGTTACCGAAGAGGACGAACCATGATAAGTGAACAAACGGCCACACCGCTGGATTAATGCAGGTATTAAGATTCGCGGTTGAACACAAAGAAGAAGAGAAAAACATACGTCGTCAGCAGGCACCGGTTTATGGCGTAAACCATCAGCGTATGGAGAATGGAGTTCGTGCTTAATGCAGTCAGGTGTCAACAAAGAATGCGCGGTCCCGGGGAAGACTTACCCTCGAACACTCGACCGATGGTCGTGGAGTACGAAACAGAGGGAGGACGCGAGCACAATGTCGGCGGCCACTTGAGAGGCAACCATAGGCAGGAAGGATGTTTTCTACGACGCAATCGTTTGTACACAAACCATCCAAATAGAGGGAGACCAAACCGTGAATACTGGCACGTCCACAAGACTCTTCGTGGAGAATCTGTGTGTGGTTAATGATGTGAACACGAATGAATCGCGGATACTCACACATGGATGCAGGATTCTGATGCGACGAGAACTAGTAAGTTTAGGGAGATACAAGACGCCAAAAAGCCCACCGATGCCGAAGCCTTGAGGGTAGCTTAATACTGTGCACGACCAACTTGAAAGGGAAGTCGCCACTCACCGATGTGTGAAAGTATCGCGCACACCTGAAATGAGTTAACCCTCAGAATATGGGAGCAAGTACAGACAAGACAATCAACATACGTTCGGGATTGCCAACCACCATCGTAGTTTCCGTGTGGAAACTACACCGAAATCGCCATCAGATCACGGATAGATGCAATTGAGGAGAGCCTACAAAGGAAAATGACGCGCAGGAAAAACCTGTGTTGTGGAAGGTTGAGACTAAAAATTCGAGAATGCGAAGCTCGCACGTCATCACGAGAAACGCTATGACAAGCTAGGAAAGTGGGTTTAAATTCTTTTCATCGGTATTCACCGAGGTAGCCTACGTGCACAACCATCGTCGACTGATTTTTTTCTTCGTATCAGAGGCGAAGGTGTTATTGATTTTAATGCAGACTCACTGGGAGCGACCTGTTGAACAGGAAAGGGATGAATGCGACTAGAAGCCAAGTAAGAACAACGTACCAGACGTTTTGCGACAGTTGGAATGGATTAAAGGCGTTTACAATCTTTAGAAGTACACATTAAACCAAAATTGTAGTAATACGTATTGCTTGACTGACCAAATAATGATATGTCAGATGAACCACTGCGGACGAAGAATCAGTGTCGACTTTTCACAGAGGATGCTGACGGCGCACAAAGAGCGGAGTGTATGGTGCTCAGTCCCCTAGATAGTCGGTCGGATGCTAGGCAATCGGGTCGTAATGAATATCGCTACATACCAAATAGCCCAAACCTGATAAGTGTAAATGAGGAGAATCTTCCAGGGGTTTGACTAAAACGCACCAAAATTTTGGTCCACGTTTCATCCTTCGGATACTCGACGAAATAGAGGTACGTCTGGGATATCATCTTGCGCGAATTTATTCGGGACGGTGGTGGATGCTCACCTGTGAAGTGGTGAGGCCGTACATCCCCATGGCGAAGAGGCCGCCAAAGAGACCAGCGCCTGAAACCCGAATTTTTAATGGAACGGAGTCGAACCAGGACGAGAACCCGCACCAAAGGTCTGTTGGAAAGACTGGAGAATCGCCGCCATTCGAGCGAGGGACAAGACCGACCGGTGCTATGGGTGGGGGTCCGCGGGTTAAATACTTCGACAGATCCAGTAATAACATAAGGACGAAGGTATTCGACGAAGTAGCAGGCGGAATGGATCGAAGGGAGTGATGCATAAAATGGGGGAGCATCGGCCTTCGTGAGAAGCTGAGACTCAGGAGTAAGGTGTCGGTATATCGGTGTGACGGAGATATGCAGAGAGCTCGCTGTATTACTGCCAGTTGTAGGCCTTGTCGCTGCCAGTAAGTTGTAACTAGTGTCAAGCAGGGTTCATTTCACGGAGAAGCTGAAGGAATGCATGAATAGAAGCAATGAAATCGCGGATCCAAGTCGAGTCGGAGAAAGGAAGCAGCGGTGTGATGGAATCATTGGTTCGCACGGCGTTCAATAACACGACCAAATGATGTGGTTGAAAAACTTAAACCGTGGGAAGATAGCGATGAAGTACCGCCGGTTTCGGCAGAACTTGATGCAGGCCTATTTGTATCTGTACTAAGTAATTGTATTCTGTCGTCCAAGTGTCGGGCGCCTCGTATTCAGTTGCCAGCAGGACTTACTGTCTATACTTCTTTCTCGTCGTTATTTCCGTGAGCCTTTTGCCTCGTAGAGTCGTAATCAAATTGAAGTTTGGCCACTTCACTGTTGGTTGAATTGAACATGCAAATTTTTTGAGGTGAGTTTAGCAGGATGGCCATTCGCTATCAGAAAGCGAGCTTATCGTGGACGCAAACTACTTCTAAAGCCAACAATTGAATTCTTCAAACCGGCACAACAATCTCGGCACCGCTGACACCGGCCCTCAACTTGTCCAACCTCGTTCAAACTGTGAGTCCAGCCACTTTAAATCTGAGGGTTTGGGCTAGGAACGACCGAACCCGACTGCAGACCAGGCTCCAGCGATCCATGAAAGAGCTGGTCAAAGTGGAGCTGGTCGAAGTACTTGTCCCGTACCGCCGCTTCAACAAGCGAGGTACGAGCTTTTGTCGAGCGTCGGATGATCTGCTGGCAGTATGGGCGACTGGGCGACCTTGGTGATAACGTCACCCTTGGTTCCTTGAAAACGTCGAGCGTCGGCGGGAGGGATCCTTCCACAACGGCATGTGCGGTGTTGACCCGTCCTTCTTTACCGCAGCGACGATCTGTGAGACGACTTTCTTTGTAGTGTCGGCTCCGAGTTTTTTAAGAAAATCATGGTGCCGGGAGCTGGCGGTCACGTAGACGGCGAAGCCCAAGGACTTGGCAGACTGGATGTTAAAGGTGCCCACGCTGCTTGCGCCGCCTCAGATCAAGGCCGCCTGCTTGTCCTGCGGGGGTCCATGCGGTGAGAGTCAAGATGGCCAAGGAGTAAACAACACTCTGCTCTAATGAAATCGCCTCTGGGAGCGCAACGACGACCTCGGACTGGGCCAAGGCAACTTCTGGAAGGCACCATAGTCTGGGTGTCCTCGAGGCCTCGCAAATACGATAACCCGGCTTCCGGGGGCAGGGGCCGTGAACGTCGCATCCGAGGACGGCGGGGAAGGGTGTCACCGGAGGGAAATCTTAGTCTCGCTGATGTTGGTCGACAGGATTCAAAGCGAAGGCCTTTACTGTTCGACGCTTGAGAAAGGCCGTGGGAACGGAAGTTGATGAAATGCACCGCCACTGACGCGCATCCACTCGTCCCCACGGGGAAAGCGAAGATCTGATGCGTTCATTATGACCCCCGGCCAGAAGTAGCTGAGTGGGAAATTCTGTGAAATTTTTCAGAGATTCTCATGGTCCATTTGAGTTGTTTGCGGGGCTTTACTTACTGAATGAAATAAAACAGGGGCTCCGCGTTTAGCACAATTCGGCTGTGCCGCCACGGCTGCGGAAACATGAGCTAGTACTTATTAATGGAACGATTTTTGGGGGGCCAGCCAGAGGGCCTATGTTCTCAGCAAATTCCCTTACTGACTTGATGTTCCCGAGATAATGTGCTATCGTCGGGAATTAAGTAGCCTGTCAATGAAAACATTACCGCCACCAAGACATGAATCAGAAATTCCGGATTCATACCGGTCCTTGTTGTTTAGTTCTGCAAGGGTTTTTCTCCTAAGCATTCACCCAAGAGCTCCGAAAAGACCGAATACACAAAAACTTACCTCGTTAGTAGCCACGACAACGCGAGAATCAGCACAGGGGTAAATCGTCGGAACTTCCATCCAAGAGCTCCGAAAAGACCGAATACACAAAAACTTACCTCGTTAGTAGCCACGACAACGCGAGAATCAGCACAGGGGTAAATCGCCGGAACTTCCATCCCGCGGGTAGTCACAACGACACAGCAGAAGGAGATACAGACCTATGCGGCTTCAAGAATCACAGTTGCGTCAAAACGCTGGACAAAACTCGCCGATAGACTTTCAGAAACGGGGACTGCGCACTGCGGTGGGGTTAACAAAGATTGCGTCGGGGTGGTGTGTTTGTATATCCTGTCGGTAAATTCCGAGAGTCGGCCATTGAGGGTATAAAAAACATCGACGCCGAGAGTGGGGCGGAAGAAGGCCCATCAACCAAAGTTCGAATTGGCCAAGACAGACGCAGCAGCAACGGCACGCTACTTGCGTCGCGACAAACAGTCAACACATTATCGCTGCTCGAGGTATTCGACAGGCTCGACCGCCACCGGCCCTGTCCTGTCGGCCACACGAAGCCCAGTCAAGCTGAACATGCGCGTAGGGACACCTCATTCGCCAGACGTCAATGCTGCCGGTTCTTGAACTTCAACTCGTACTTGCGCTTCCTCTCCATCTGCTCCTCCAGAGCAACCTGCTTCTTCCTCTGCGTCGCACTAACGTTGTTCTCACTCAAATCCTGGCGCTCCAAGTCCGCCAGATGGCCGTCGATGCAGGCTTCCATCTTCTCCTGGACGAGAAGCCCGTGGTCCCTACCTGCGAGCTCCTCTGCGCGGATCTGCCACTCGAGATCAAAGCCCCATCCATGCGTAATAGCGGCGCTGGGTCCTGCTTGGAGGAGCGACAGATCCGTCGCCTCCCGTGCGGACGCAGCGGAGATAAGACCGCCTTCCTCGCGCCACCAGCGCACGAAGTACACCGCTGCCCGCCGGATATCCGGCAACGCGCCTTTTTTCACCATCCCCATGCGCCGCGCAAGGGCCTCTAAAAATTCTTCGATGTCAATGGTAGGTTCGGCGCCCGGCGGGAGAAGGTTCAGATATGCGGGCGCTGAAAATTAAGGTGAGACAAGGAGCATGGCCGAGAATTATCGGAATGCTCACAGATTGGGTTTAAGATGTTGAGCCTGTACAATAGATACGAGGCCAGGGCCTCGACATCGTACATGCCTTCTTTAATGCCCGCTAGTACGGAGCGAGGTTACCCTGGGGCGCATGACTGGGATAGGAATCCGCAGTTTACGTACCTATGAGCGCGAGTTTAACACCTCGCTCGGCACCTTCCTCACCGAGCCCAAGAAATGGCAGCATGACGCCGGGTGTGTCGAACGCATAGACCAAGGGATCAAGATTTAGTTTCAGACGCGTCGACAAGGCCTGCGTGAGGCCCGGGTTTGCAGACGTTTGGAGGGCCTTTGGCGTTCCTATCAAAGAATTGCAGAGATGGTTAGCGCGCACGATTGAGACGGACAAGGCAGAACGGACGGCCTTTGATCCCCATGTTGCGAAGAGCGTTTAAAAGCGTCGACTTGCCCACGTTTGGCATGCCGATTACCAAAACATTCAACTCCATGGCGTATGGATACTTTTTAGCTATATCTGAGGCGATAAGATGAGCTATGGGGCCGCGGCAGCTGGATAGAAGAGGCAACATACTCACTAGCATTTCACTCAGATTTCGTATGTCCCGAGGTCGCTGCCAAGACGCGAACAGGAACTGTTGATCGGGGAACCGGGTCGACATGGCTCTGCGGAAAGGCTGGGCAGTGTTCAACTTGAGCCTCATGGTTCACAACCTGTGCCGAAATTCACCTCGAGCCCCCATTGAGGAACCAGGTCGCGTTTATTTAGAACGACGATGCGTTCGCAGGCGGTGCTATTTACGACGCGTCGAGTGGGATTATTTGGATCCCATCCGCGTTCAAGCCTCCACTTCTGCAGCGCGCCTAAAATGAAACGGAAATGATAAGTAAGGCATGTAAAGGGAAGATAGGGGTCGCGTTTGAATGGCAGTAAACATCTTCAAGGTCAGATCCATCAGGAAACCCGGGAGTCTTGCACATGGAGTTCCACATGAGATGGACGCATCCTCACCTTCTAACGTGCGGTTTATGCTGGTCAGGGGAAGTCGGGAGTCTCTCAGCTCCAGAACGACATCCGTTTGGGCGAGTAGGGCGGGTAACATTCGAGTGAACTTCATCATATGCCCAGGAAACCATGATGGCGGGATCGGCAAAGCGGGGAACGGAATATGAGTGAGTGCCATGGCGAGTAACCTTGACGCAAAAGTCCGCCGGAGGCCGCGATATCTGCGAGAAACGAGTAGCTCGGGACGACGATGAGGGGTTTGAGGCCAACCAATGTTTGTTTGGCTTTGCTTGCCCAAAACCTCGATCTCTCTCGGCAAGCGGTTAGAAATTAAAAGCTTCCGGGTTCACGATACTTCCGCTTTTCAACTCACTCCTGTGTTCAGAACACACTTGCAATTCTTAACACGCAAATGTGTATTACTACGTATAGATTCCAAATCGTACAAAATGACTACCCTTTGAGTAACGCACGGACAGAGCAACAGCACTGGGGTGGTCGATCCGTGTCCCAAGTAATCAAGCCTGAAAAAAAATACAAGACAGTGTGGAAAGCGAGTGACAACTGATAAGCAAGCACAAAAGAAGACGATTGGACATGGTGAACGAGTATTTGCCGCTCCGCTGAGGGATCTATTTGAGGAAGTCCTCGAATCGCGTCTGGGAGCTACGAGACGTCGCTGCGGAGCAAAGATAAGAAAGAGGAAGCTGCAAAGGCTACGACGCTCCACGCACCTTTAGACCCATCCGTCTTTACCGACTCCAATAGCGTCAAAGTTTTTGCCGCTGCGCGTTCGTCGTTCTTGGAGAACCGGGACGGCATCTAGGTTTATCAACTTCTCTGACGGCGGCGGCGAGCCCTCTACCCATCCCTTCCACCCTTTCTTTGCCGAGGCACGCGGTTTCCTCGGTACCTGTGGCCGCTCGCGGATGCTGCGGATCAAATCCTCGTAATCGTCGGGGGTGCGTGGTCGTTTGGACGACGTGCGCGACGTGCTGGACGAGTTGGACGGGCCCGGCGTCGACGCGGGGGTGGAAGGCAGCAGGAGCGGAGAAGTAAATGGCGGTGGCGTCACCGAGACCGATCGCTGCATGGTGGCAATGTGGATAGAGGGCCGTCGACCGTGCCAGAACGACACCGTGGCGGCCGAAGGCTGTGGCATGGCAATGGGAAAGGCAGCTGGGGCCGATACCGCAGCGCCGGATGCCTCGCCGGGCTTTTCGAATGCTCGCGCGGCCAGCATGGCCCGCTTCCGCTCTCTTTCACGCTCCTTCTTCTCCCGCTTCCGCTGCCGTCGCGCCTCGTCGTCGTCGAGGCGCAACATTGGTGTGTATGGGCCGACGCCGTTCAAAAGACTGGTGAGGACGTCGCGCGGAGGCCGCACGTCAAAGTCGCCGGCCAGGACAGTGGTCGCATTGCGGCGGGCGCGCTTGGGGGGCTTCATGGGGAGATGGTGGGGGAAGGTAACAGCCATGGGTAGACGATGAGCGCAAGTGGAGTGCTCCGTCTGTTGTACTTTTCGGGACACAAGTGTCAACAAGAGCTATCAACAAACGGCACGTGGATCAATTGCTTCGATTCAACCTTGCCGCTCAACGCCCTTCTATCCCCACTGGTCCCGTTCTTATCCATGTCATCCATGTCCATTCCTCTCTTTCCCTGCCACCTATTGTCCTCCTTCTGCCGCGTTGCCACACTTTCCATCTCACGGCCTCGCCGGGCATCACCTGGATCCTTCTGGACTTGATCCTTTCCAGTCACTTTTCCTGTCCACAACCCCTAGCCAGAGCCAGAGTCAACTGCGGCCTCTAGCCCATAACGGGCGGCAAGCGCCGTTCTGCCATTTTTACAGCACCGTTCCCACCCAATACATTCTGATGCACCAATCATATCTCACCAACTCTGGCTAAATACGTTCGCATCCCCCGGGTACCCGAAGTTGTGGAAAGAGGGCAATAACAATCAGTCAGGTACAAAAAGAGCAGCACCAGAATTTCCCTTGGAATGGCCCTATTAATACCGTGGTGCCACTTTCTCCGCACAACGACGATAACAATCAGTAGTGACTCAACCTCCAGCGTCAATAACTGCTGTGGGAGCGCAAGGGCGTCCATTAACTCTGCCAGTTGTTGTTCTCGAATCCTATTGTTTTTTACTGCTGTTGTCCGCCCCCGCGCCTGATCCCATCGAGAATCCGCCTTGGTATTTCCGGCATACGCCGCGCGTGGGATCTTCGATTTAATTGACTGGACTGAAGATCTGCCGAGACCCGTTTGGAGCTCGTCTCAGGGTTCAACAACGTCTCTGCTCGCAGAGTGATTCAAGCCCTCAAAAAAACCTGGTCTGTGGATTCACGATCTTCAACATGCCGCGACACACGTGTTCTCGAAATTAAATACCTTCTGTGGGCACTCCGACACAAAGGTGCGCTTAAACTATAGAGCTTCTAATATCCGAGGCGACCATCCGCACCTTCACACCTGCTTTCGGACCCTTTCTTGTATCGATTAGGCGTCCCTTTGACTGGATTTCTGGAGGGCTTCTCCTTGTCATTTTGACTCTGCGCCTGCCCCTGTCGTACGAAATTTGACTCGACAATGCTATAGCTTCGTTGGTTACGCCCCCGGCACTCTTCCGGCCGGATCCACATCGTCCATACCTTCCGACTCCAAGATTCTGGTCGGCGCCTTTTTCGCTTGGGCGCCTCCCGCGAAGAGCGCCGTGGCGCTATAGTTGACAGCCCGGCTCCGATAATTCGCGCTCGCAATCCTCGCAAAGAGTGCCTGAATCTCTCCGCCCACCGTTGCGCAACCACGGGGATATCAGACTATTTTCATTATCATCTCCAACGGGAGCCGCCAAGCTGGACGGCAAGGAACAGCTCAGTTCGAATTCTTTGCGGTGAAACGCGCGAGCTTAGCCGAAGGCGGCGCATCAAACTCCAAGTGCTTAGCGAATTGGTTCAGGCTCGCCGTGGGGCCCGATTTTTTCGACCCACGCAGGATCCGAGTTTGCCCGCAATTCTAGACATCGCATATGAAAAATGACGCCTAGCCGCAGGAAGCCGTAAGACCCCAGAGACTGAATAATCCATGACGGCATCAAGCTATGTTCCGGGCCACGGTGGTGCCGGCGAAATAACACACTCAACGACCTCCAACCGTCGTGCAGAATCACGGACATAGCTCATGACGCAGCTGCAGGCAGGTTATCGTAAACACCGATCATTTTCATCACATCCACGCCGGTCACCTAAAATTACCTGGGTGTTCAACTATCATATACCTGATTCAACTTGAAGCACCACTCCAACATCGTCTGTATCTTCAACTGCGTTGTCCTCGACCTGTTTTGAGTGTCCTTGGTTGCCGGAAATGACATACTTGTTCCGAATACCCTAAATTAATTGTGGCCGAGGTTTCATAATTCAACACTGGAAGGTGGTGGCGCCGCAAAATTCCCGAGTCCTCCTCATTTGGTGGAAATGAGTGCCTTTTTGCTTACCGCCCGAGTTCTGGCACCTTCCTCCCCCTGCGTTCGCCTCAAAATCCCAAGTCGCTGGCGTGCACACTATTTCGGGAAATCCCGCGTCGCTCTCGTTCCGCATTTTTTCAACATTGTTTACGTATGCTTTCGAGTTCAACCTCGCTATCGCTAACCAACGGCCCTAAAGAACTGATCTTCACTCTTCACTGGGACGTAATTAAAAAATATTTGCCTATCTTGGCGTAGGCGGCCCATGCACGCAATTAACGCGTATTCCGCACTTTAAAGGACCTCGAACTGCACAATTGACTAGTTTGTTCCAGATTGACTTGTTAAATACGCGTTTGAATCCACTCTCCGGCCAACAAAGAAATCCAAAAATTCAACATACCCGGTATTAAGATTAAACGCACATAATACCCTTGCTCTTGAAACCAAGGCCGGAAGGTAGCCACATCCTCACCAACCTCCGATAGTTTTTTCAATTTGTAGCCACATTACATTCTGTATTTACTTCCCAAAGTACACCTACCTTTGGGGCGGTGGCTGTGCTCCGATGTTGGTGTTCGTTACCGCGAACAGAGTTGAAGGACAAGGAGCTCCATCTTAGACCGCGGTACAGGTGGACATGGACTACGAGTTAAATACGCCATCTGACTCTATATTTTCCAGAAATACAGAATCACTGGACAGCGAGGAGCATTATGATGGTCATATCGGTGTTTGATTCAATTGACGAATAAATGGCCGCAGTCAACCAGTTGTCTGCGCACCTGCGAGAAAAAATGGGGATACGTCCAGTGCAGTTGGACTGACCTTCCCGCCGTGGTTTTACAGCGGTTGTGACGCCTGGGGTACGTGCACCTATCGAGGAACTTCAAGTTGACGTGGTAGGCTGGCTATCATGTGCGATTGGTATCACACTATCAGCCGCCAGGTTTGGCACTGCGCCTCCCGTCTACTCCCGTCCATCAGAACAGCGGGAATCAGCGCGCGTCCGAGCCTGGCCCCGGATAGACTTACCGCGGCCTGTGAATTTCTACCTGAAGCCGGGTGCCGGCCATCGAGCGATACGAAAGAGGCCCTGCTGGTAGTTGCGATTTTTCGGAAGAAAGGAACGGTAGTTGGATAAATTGCCATCGAAACCTCGACTGGGTCTCCTCGGGAACAAAATTAAAGGCAAGGCAGTGTGGTCGAGAAAAAAGAGTGCAATGTATTGATGTTCTGGACTCCGCGTTTCCTTGACAAAGACTTAGGTTCTGCATTGAATGAGGGATCCTGTTGGCGAGTATTTCTAACCTTGTAATGGTGTTCACCGAACATTCTGCAGATCGGGTGTTGTCCTAAATAGAGAGTTGATGAAAGAAAGCCAAGTATACAAGGTCAGGATTTAGCAAGTACTGGAGCTAAACACGCACCTGCGGGGATTTTGGTATGTTGCTTCAGCGCAACAGAAGCAGGTAGAAAAAAATATTCGAACTGAAGGTCTGGACAAAAAAAAGAATTGAAAGCCTCAACGCAGGAGAAATGGCATAAAACCCAGGCCGCTAAGCGTGAATGGTATCACCGTCACCGCACACGAAATGGGGGCCTCAGGAAGCGAGCGTACTTTAAGAGATTGATTATTTATGTAAAACCGCAGTGTTAACACATACGCGCGCAGTTTTCGGGCCGGCCGGAAGAAAAAGATGTGCCGCATGATTTGGCTCAGTTTGAAACTCACCAACCTTCAGTGCCGCCTGACACGGACCAAAAAAAACCAAGAGAAGCCTAGCAGAAGAAGAACGCCTTGGGAAATGACGAGGCCCCATGACACGGCCGGCAAGCTTCTAGCATTCATCTCGCAATGCGATCGATTAGGTTACAGCTTCAGACCCTGAAGAAGAATCGATACCAGGGACTGGGTTCGCAGCGAGGCATCTAGATGATCGTAGATTCGTTGGTCACGGCATCCGTGGATTTAGACGTGAGATTGGGCGCCAGATTATGAGCCGGGGAGGTGAAGGAAGACTGGGGAGTCGAACAGCCTAAAAGACAGGGCAGACCAGGCGCAAAAAGGCAGTTCAACCAAAGTTCAACTGGGATGTTTGCCTCTCTTGATGTTGATCACTCTCATTGATCAATTTCCTAATGCAGCAAGAAGCTTCGAGCGGCGACTAAACCTGGGTTCGAAGTTGTTGAAGTCGAATAAATATGTTTCATCATTAGGATAGGGTTTACATGGACCTAGATTGAGAAAGCGACAACAAAAAAGAGATGTAAAACTACACCGGTAAATTCCACGCATCTATGACTTGAATATCCGTAGCAGTCGCCCCTCTGTCACTATCCTCGTCCGACAGAGAGGGCATTCTCGCGAGCTCCCCATGACTAGGTCGGAGCATCCTCTGCACATCGCCAAATGTCCGCAATCCACGATAGCGATATTGGCTTCTTCATCCTGACAAATGACACAGAGACCTGTGCGTTCGAGATGGGAAGCCATAGCTTGGGCTTTGGGAGGTAGCGGCGGAGGCGCGGAGGAGCTGCCTCCCTCAGCAGACTCGCCGGCGGTGGATTGCTCAGCAGCAGCCTTTTCGCGATCCTCTTTCTCTTTCTGCGTGCGGGTGAACTGCTCCATCATCACCCGCTGCTGCTCAATCCTCGCCTGCTCTTCTTGCTCCTCCGCCAGCCGCCGCCGCTCACGCTGCAAGCGCTCTTCCTCGACGAGATCCTTGACCTTCTTGACTAGATCGCTCTTCTCCAGTACCTGCCCAGGGTTTACATGATTCGTAAATAAGATACCCTTGAGGGCATGGACGGAGAGCGAGGATACAGAGTCTGGACTCATGGCCAGGAGCTGGTCGAGCGTGGGCGGCGGAACGGTCGGCGGCGGCGCAGTGGAAGCTGCGCGCGGACGCGGCGGCGTCCGATCATTAGTACTGTTAAGATTGTGCGTCGATCGCGATGGTCTTGGTCCTGGATGCTGGTACGGTCCCAGGTTGGGCTGCTGTGGGCGAGTTGCCCGCGGCGCGACGGGAGGAGCGTTATGATATGGGGGGTGGGCACCCATGTGGGAATTGAAATGGTTCTGAGAATGATAGTGGTCCTGGGGATTGTGATATTGGGGCGTCGGAGCGGCGGGGGGACGAGAGGCCGAGGGTCGCGGAGGAGGGGCATACTGTGGTTGGTAGGGGACGCGTGCGGGAGCCGTGCTCGAGGGCGACTGAGGTGGTGGACCCGGCGGAGGCGCATAGCGTTGTGGCTGAGGCGGATGGTCATCGGGAACAAGATCTGGCCGGGCGAACTCGTATGCTGGTGCCTGATTCGGCCGAGGGGGCTGAGAAGGCTGAGTCTGAGGCACATTCGAGGACCGAGAGGAGAAGATTCCGCGAGAACGAGCCACATTCGACCGGTCTGGGACGGAGTATTTGCGATAATAATTCTGTTTAGGGATCAAAAAAAAAACTTAATTGAAAGATATATAGGCACCTCGTGGGCCGGAGACAAGCATCCATTTCCCGCCTGTGAAGGTTTCAGTATCGGGGAAGGACCTCTCGGTAGGGCTTACCTTGGCGGCCAAAATAGCGTCTATAAGATCATCCTTTTCGACTGCTCTGTCGGCTTTAATATTATAGGCGGTGATGTACTGGCGAGCTCGGTCACATTCCGATTCTTGTTTCAGAAAGCTTTTAGATACCTTTTTCAGTTTCGACAACGATAGAGACTTGAGATACCCTCTGCCGCCAGCCGTAACTAACTCGGACGATTTAACACAGCCCTAGTCAGATAGATGCCACACGCACTGGTCAGGTATTCGACACAGTACGAACAAACGTTCATAGGATCGTAACCAGTCTCAGATCCGGTTCGTGGCATGAGACCCTGAAAGTCGGTGCAGCTGTGGCAATACAGGTAACCTATGTGGACCTTAGTATCCCGGCGCCTACCAAGACTTAGACGACGTGCCACAATGGTTGCATTTTCGCGATCGAGTAAGTAGAAAGTTGAATTCCTACCACCGCCGTCAGAAAACCCTCGAGAGCCCGGAACCAGCGCCCTACCTTACTGCATTTCCGGCAGGCAACGGCGTCTGCGCGCGTAGATTCGAGGACAGGCGGGGGACCGGAAAGGAGAGGGAGACCTGACATAGACGTTTAGAAACTGAGTATTGCGACCAAGATGCGACCGTTGAGTGGTAGTAAAAGAGAGAGACTTGCGACAGACCGAAGGTTCCAGCAATGGCGTCTAATGGCGTAGTAAGCAATTCGGGCCGAGCGGCCGTCGCCGAGTAGCTAGACACGGTCACGTGTATATATGACTCGACGCGTACCCAGATCGGGTTCTATGTGGGTCCGAGCACACGATAGTACCTCTTCTCTTAGATGGAGTCAATTCTTCAAACAACCGTACTGATCAGAGCTCTGAGATGAATGGGAATTGTAGAAAGATTAATCTGAGGAAAGCTCCAGTCGTTTGCCTAAAATTCCCGCGATCCTAATAGTGGATCGCGAAAGTAGAGAATTCGTTGATCCTAAATACCTAGATCGATTCAGTACTTGAGTTTCCGAGATCTCTTGAAGTTGGCCATGGGCGCTGCCAGTGGCTGACATAGTACAAAAAAAAACATGCTAAAAGTCAGATAAATATTTGGAGTGGTACGGCCTTTGTTTGAGAACCTCCGGGTTCGATTCTCAGCGCTGTTCTGCGACGAGTACTCCGAGTCGTGTTCGACGTTCAACCGCCCACGTTCAATGGAATGCCGGTCCATCGGCCCGATGCGCACGTGAAATGCCGCAAATCGATGACTCCGTTTCGAAACCCCACCACCTCGCACCCTCACAACTCTTTGTTTTCAAAAGTCAAATGCTCACAGTGACCTTCGTGAGTTTCGCGCAGCAGCCACTCTCCTCAAAGTTGAAGGCAAACGGAGACTTACTGTCTGACTTAGATCAGACATGGCCAATCAGAGGACAACGTCGTATATATGGTCTCCTTCCGAAAACAATCGTCTTCTTGACTAATTTTCGGACCAGAAATTCATTTGGGCGGGTTGGAAAGACGCATCGTTGTCAGAACTTGGTGAATGCAATGACTCCGCGACCCCTAACCTCTGCTGAGCTTTACAGGTATCAAGGCAAGAAATATACTCGTGACCGATCCTTGCTACGTTCTAACTGCTTTGTGCAGCAAGCGACTGCGCTAGGCCAGGCATTCGCCAAATCAAACGTCAAGATTGATCACATTTACGCGTCCGATCTTTTGCGCGCGCACGCGACAGGGCAGGCAGTGTTGAAGTACCATGAATCGCCGAAGCCGCCATTCACATCCGATGAACGACTACGGGAGCAGCACTTTGGCGTCGCCGAAGGCAAGCCTTGGACACTGGAGCGTCCGCCCAACAAGACCTTGGAGGAGTTGATCAAGGAAGGAATCTACCCTGTTATCACCGACCGCTCCGTCGGCTTCCCTGAGGGAGAGTCTCTGAACGACTTGGCGCGCCGTGCAGAGGAGGCTATAGCCGACTGTCTTGTCCCACACCTAGCCGCCGAGGGCGACATCCACATCGCGATTGCGAGTCACGGCCTTTGCATCAGCGAACTCATCGCCGCGCTTCTTCGTCTGGACCCCGACTCTCGGCGGGATATATCATACGCCGGCCTCTTGAACACGGCATGGACTCGCGCTATTGTGTCGCTCAAAGTATAACACCCAACGATTATATTCGCAGCGATCACTCAACTGGGGAAACTAGGACGCGTCGCGTACAGGTCCTATAAACTCTGCCAATCCTCCGCCTCTCACTGTTCAAATCACTGACGTGAACAACACCGACCATCTTGCATCCCTTGAGCTCGAAGTTGTTTGTTCTTCATCACTCATGGTAATCTTACTAACTTTCTTGTAGGGAACCGAGGACCCTGCTGCCGTTGACGAAGATACAGCAACGGCTCGAGCGTTTTTTGCGGGCAAGGCAGTGGCCTAGATCACTAGAGACTCAGCCAACAGTTCTAGATATTAGATGCGAGCAAGAGAGTTGAATTCGGTGAGGTGATCCAATTTAAACACTGAGTTGGCCTTCGGCTATCTTCTGCCACCCGTTCAGAATGCCTTTAACCAAGTGTTTACCAAGACCAACATGAATGGTTTTGAACCAAGCATCTCTGTTCCGTTTCTCGTTCTCTGAACTCCATGTTCAAGGATGGCGCGACGTCCACATCTAACACGGATGCGGCACCTTTCACAGCAAATCCAAGTCAGAAACGACTTCTTGCTTTCAGTTGTGAATCTTCCTTATTTTTTTACTTTCCTGACCTTTGAAGACTATTTTTGAATTTCACACAAATCCTCACTTCCAAAATACAAACCCTCGTCACCCGGAGAAATACAGACCGTCCAGATGGTATGGTCTGCCAAGTGATTCCGAGCTGTTCACGGCATTCAGTGTCGGCAAGTGGAGATCTCTTCTCAATTTGGATGAAACTCAAGGTAAGATGTCGAAAAGGTCCCCGAGCCTGCATACGACGTTGTTTCGTGCTCGTTGCGGGCGTGTGCTTCTTGACACTGTTGTTGCGAGCAAGAGGTGAGTGATCAACAGATCATGGCCAACGTTCCCACGACCCCCCCCCCCTCCCCCCAATAAGGAGATTGTTTGGTTGGTGCAAACATCGGCCTGAAGTCCGACCGCGCACGACGCTCTCTGTGCCTCAGAATGGAGTGAGGAGAGAATCTTGGAAGATATCTGGAGTACCTACAAGCTCTCTTGACGGTTGCCAGAATCCTCAGCAATTTTTTGGTCGAACTTCGGACATAGTCGGACTTGTTGACATCGTGGGATCGCTGGCCAAGATCAGCCGATCACTCACCTCTTGGTTGCGAGACTAGAAGATTTCCTTAATCCTCAACAAAGGGCAGTGCAAGCAATGGGCAACCTGTGATGGACCGCCGGATTGTGATGACCCTTGGCATGGCAGACGTCCCGCTGAAGTTGGAAGAGGAGCGGACATGATATTGAGCTAAGTCACATATGCACTTGATTCCTGAGACCACTATAGGGATTGCATTGAGAGATGTAAACCGCTACACCAAAGGGGATAAAGCATTAAAGCTAAGTTACTAAGTACTGTACTATTTCGACCAAATGTTCACTGATTTTGGTTTTTTTTGGTCTCCGAGATGACCAAAGATTTTCCTTCTGAATTACTAGTAAGGTGATTTTTGCACATACAGTACCTTCAATCTCCTTGTTGACGAAGATCAAGTTGAGCTATGCCCAAGACCTTGCACTCAGCCACCGGACTAAGCTGTGGGATCCTCTCTAATATGCAAGGAGGGTAACCTTCGGTGACATTGTAATCACTCAGGAGAGATATTGAACCACCTCGATGACCAGACTGGAAAAATGTCAGGATTCCAAAGAAAGCAGGGAAATGCAGCCAGGCTTTCTTCCTCCCCATGGTTGGATGGCCGAGCGGTCTAAGGCGCCAGACTAAGGATCAACGTCGTTTCTGACGTTCAACTCATCGATTTGATTTCGCTATCGATACCGATAATCTGGTCCGAAAGGGCAGACGATGGGGAGTTCTGCGAGAAAGGGTGCAACCATTGTCATCGTCGAGCGCGCGCGCCCAGCGCACTGCGGAAGAGGAAATTCCAGCAATCCAGCCCCGCACGCAACTGGTCCCCCAACGCCCGCCCCAACGCCCGCCTCAGCGCCTGTGGAATATGGGCTCAAAGACCGCGAGCACGATCGCGTGGTTGCTCTCCGTCACATCCACCTCGATCTCCACCGTCAAAAGCTCGATGTGGTGATACGCGCGCTCCTGCGCAGACGGAATCAGCCGGACCTTGATATCGACATCGATCCCCTGCGGCGGCATCTTGAGCGCCAGGAGCCCGTGAACTCATTCGGCGGGAGCGTCGAGGTCGTGTCCTTGAAGTAGAACGAGACGTCCTCGAGCGCGAGGTGCACGGCCTGGAGGCGGATGTGCGTGAATGTGCCGACGCCGGTGACGGCGGGCGCGGTCTCGGATGTGCGCATGTCGACGTCGGTAATGTTGCGGACGAAGATGTGCGAGGGGTTGAGCCCAAAGGACGGAATGTCGAGGTTCTCGAGTCGATGTCGCTGTCGAAGTACCCCGTGCGCGGAGTGGGCACGTCCTTGAGCATCCCGAGCACGCGCTGGAACGAAATTTAGCGAAAACTCCACCGCAGGGAAGGGTACAAGACTGACCGGTGCATAGACAGCAAAGAGATCGCGCCAGAACCACGCCGCTCCAGCACCGCCTGCACCCCCGTCTCCACAAGCCCATTCTCCGCGTCCTCTCCCAACCTCACATGCGCCACCCTTGGCCGCTCGCGAAACTGCGGAGTGCGCCGACAGGCAGACAACCAAGGGGAGCAGTAAGAAACGGCAGCACAAGAATGCGCAACAGAGAGAGGGAACCAGCCAACGCATTATACGCGTGAACGCTGGGTTCGAGATATGCGGCTTGTGGCGGGGACGGAGGGGTATGATCGAAAACAAACCAGTTGTATTCGAAGAGCACTCTAATGTTGTACACCGGTTGAGAGGGTTGTAATATTGTCGCCCTGCCAAATTTTCACCTCGCTTATCACGACCCACACTCGATTACGCCACGGGCGCGCAGGGCATTTTGGTGCACCCGCGCACTGGTGGATAGCGGAGAGCCATGGTGAACGGCCGATGGTGGCGTAAGAAAGTCTTGCGTCGGACGTCTCGAAGCCGCTTGGTTGAACGGGTCGTTCGCCTTGGTATCGCGTGCATGGCGCGTCTGAGGTCGAGGGTAGACAATTTTTCAAGAGGGAAGGCCCTCGTCTTGCGCCAAAAATTGCCCGAGCGCCGTTTATAACGAGAGATATAGTCGCCCCGCCAAATTTTCACCTCCCCTCAGGCCAGGCGACGGGTGGATGGGTCCTCGCGGCGGGCGGTCGACTGCGGGAGGCAAAGAGCGGGTGCCTATAGCTGATGAACGTCTGGCAGCGCGTTACGAGCATTTTCAGTCGTTGGTTGTGGGAGGAAATACCGGACCGATATTTTGATGGCATCGCACAGCCCCAATTAGCTGGTGTTAGCTCTCCGAAATCCTTTGATGGGAGAGCTAACAGCCACGAATTGCAGATAATGGTCATAATTTTCCTTGAACGTCGAAAACCATTAATCTTGAAATATTCAGAATTTTATTGACCGTGTTTGTGCGCGCTCATCAGGTTTATGCGCCAAATAATAAATGTACATAATGAATGTGGCCCGAGTGTCGCCTGAACGCAGCCCTCGGAGCACCAAATAACACTGGTTTAATCCCATGCTCGCTACGCAAAATATATCGCCTCGGGGGAAATATCGTCGCCCCGCGAAATAAACTTTTCACCTCGCCTCCTCGCTCCGCTCGTCAGCTCGGCCCATACTCGCTCCGCGAAAAACACCTCCATACCCGCTCCACATAGGTTCAGACGAGCAGCCGGATGCGTGAAGGTGAAGACGCGTTGCGTCGACTCACGTGATCGTAAACAGAGACCAAACAAATCAACGCATCACTCATTCCATGTCGCGTGCATGGCGCGTCTGAGGTCAAGCGTAGACAATTTTTCAGGAGGGATGGCCCTCGTCTTGTGCGCATTCTGAGGATGTGGTGGCTCGACAAGTAATATATCGCCTCGGGAGAGATATTGTCGCCCCGCCAAATAAACTTTTCACCTCGCCTCCTCGCTCCGCTCGTCACCTCGACCCCATCCTCGCTGCGCGAAAAAAACCTCCACCCATACTCGCTGCGCGAAAAGCACTTCCACCGGGCACCCATACTCGCTCCGCGAAAGATACCCCCCATACTCGCTCCGCCAAATAAACTTCTCACCTCGCCTCCTCGCTCCGCTCGTCACCTCGACCCCATACTCGCTGCGCGAAAAACACCTCCACCCATACTCGCTGCGCGAAAAGCACTTCCACCGGGCACCCATACTCGCTCCGCGAAAGATACCCCCCATACTCGCTCCGCCAAATAAACTTCTCACCTCGCCTCCTCGCTCCGCTCGTCACCTCGACCCCATACTCGCTGCGCGAAAAACACCTCCACCCATACTCGCTGCGCGAAAAGCACCTCGACTCATACTCGCTCCGCGAAAAGCACCTCGACCCATACTCGCTCCGCGAAGAACACCTCGACCCATACTCGCTCCGCGAAAAACACCCCGCGGGCTGCGTGGTGTGGATTGAGTGTAGTTGAGGGAGGGTTACGGGCGCCGGCCCGGACGGCCACTGCGTGGGGCACCGCTCGCCGCGGGGGCTTGGCTTCGTGGCGCGAGGATTGAGTGTAGTTGAGGGACGGTTACGGGCGCCGGCCCGGACGGCCACTGCGTGGGGCACCGCTCGCCGCGGGGGCTTCGTGGCGCGAGGATTGTAGTTGAGGGACTGGGTTACGGGCGCCGGCCCGGACGGTCACTGCGTGGGGCACCGCTCGCCGCGGAGGCTTCGTGATGCGAGGATTGAGTGTAGTTGAGGGAGGGTTACGGGCGCCGGCCCGGACGGCCACTGCGTGGGGCACCGCTCGCCGCGGGGGCTTCGACCACTACCTGAGAACCCCGGATGTGCCTCACCAGATTACAGTAGCGAGGGTTCGAATCCCGCTCCGCAAGTTGAACATCTGAACGATGTTGATCCTTAGTCTGGCGCCTTAGACCGCTCGGCCATCCAACCGTAGAGGTCTAGTCATAGGTCTGTCCATATCTAAGTGCTGTCCCTCGATGCCTGGCGCAACGGGGCTCCGTCATCAAGAAAAACCCAAATTACTATGAGCCACTATAAGCTACTACATAGACCCAGATAGACACCGTAAACCTTATAGACAACTGTTATAGTGTCTATGTGTGTCTATGGATGTCTATAAAACAGGCTATAGATGCTATAGTGATTTGGATGTTTCCTGATGCGTTGTCAAACGGCCAACGTTGATTATGAGACTCATTGATTCCTTCAAGGCTTAGGGGTACTATTAGCCCGCGAAGAAATGTTTCCCGTCTTCATGGACGCTGTCTGGATTGTTCTCGGCGCCCTGAAGGCCCAGCGACGGGTCTGCGTTGATTATTGCCATATTTGGCCGCCGGCGTTGAGTCGGCGCACTAATTTGAAAGGCCGCGGCCGCTGATCCGAAACCGTGCCGGACCAGTCCGAATTGACTCCGCTGCAAACAACGAAGAGAACTCGTGCCGCGTAATCCTTCGCTCTGTCTAGCTTTGATCATAACTAAAGTCACAATGTGGCAAGAATGGAGTGAGAATCCTGATATGGAATAACGATCGTCGTTCGCTACGTCGAGGTGTCAGATGTCTGGACCCCTCTTGTACCACACCACCATGGCGTCTCCGTTGGTGGAAAGTCTGCGCTTCAGGGTGCCCTGGTTCGATTCAGCAATCAAGCCCAGTACTTTGCTTCTGGTCTCCCTTGGGCTCCTTACGCTCCGCCAGATCGTCCGACTCCTAAAGATATACCATTCTTCCAGCCATTTTCCGACTACATTCACCGCCTTCCAGCCGTTCGTCTTACCAGGACTTCTCGTCCCGACCACCTCTTGGTCCACAGGATTCGACTGGCACTGGATCCGGCGTTTCCAGAGTAAGTCATCCCAATCTACCCCAGAACGAATTGCCGCAACGATGCCAACAGCGTACAGTAGTAGCAATAATGAAACAGTCAGACTCGTGCCTCTGCTCTCTGGGATCCCGGGGTTGTGGACCTCAAACATGGAAATCGGACGTCAGATAGCATCTGGAGGTCATCGCTCAAGCTTCATCAAGCCCCCAGAGTCAAACGGAGTGTTCCTGTGCGGTCTTTCAAGTATCTTTGGCATTTCGTGCTAACATTGCGACGTTTCAGCCAATGGGGCATGAATCTGGCTGCGTCAGAGGGACTCATGTGGAGAAAACACAGACGGGTTGTCGGCCCAGCGTTTAACACAGAATTGTAAGATCCATCCTGTTGCTCGATCTGTATTTACCCTCACCTAGATACAAATTAGTTTGGAAGAAGACAGTGGAGACATATAGAGACATGGTAGAAGTCGAAGGATGGAAGAACAAAGACGTTGTTGATATCCCAGTTATTCAAGCCATCACTCTCAAGGTCAATATCCTCGTTGATTTCAAGCTTTTTCGCTTACACGTCTTCAGTTTGCTTTCCTTCTTATCAGCAGCTGTGGCTTCGGGTTTCCGTCGACTTGGTGCTTTCGATTGTTCATTCAACGCTTTCTTCACGCTCACACCATGTTGTAAAGGGACGCCCCGCCTCAAGCTGCTGACGGAGGCATGCCAGTACAAGAGGCGCTCAAAATCGTTGCCGACACTACAATACTCCATCTTGTCGTCCCCAAGTGGCTCACGTATCTCCCAATTCAAAAGTACGAGGTGGCGCGACGGGAACCCTGTTGCAAAAACTAATGTATATACGCAGACTCAAAGACATCCGGATCTCCCGCGAGAGGCTCAGCGGGTTTATGCATGAACAAGTGGCCGAACGGAAAGCCAAAGTCGCTGCTGGTGACCTCAGTGCCGATGCGTTCACGATGCTCGTCAAGGCGAACCAGGATGAATCAACCAAGTATCAGCTCGATGATGCAGAACTGGTCCGTCACCATATCTTCTTCTCCTTGCCTGGCCCAATATCCATTCGTAGATCGGAAATATCTTCCTTTTCATGTTCGCGGGTCACGGTATGTTCTTTGATGTTCCTCTTCAGGTTCATATGCTCATCATCCTGCAGAAACGACGGCTCACAGTCTTGCAGCTACGTTCGGTTATATGGCTATCCACCAAGATATCCAAGATGAGGTCGTCGAACAGATAATGTCCGTGGTCGGCCCCGATCGTGACCCTGTAGGACATCTTGTTGATTCTTGCAATCCCTTTGACTCATCAAGTCCATTGCAGCACTTTGACGATTATTCGAAACTGGACAAAGTCCTTGCAATTTTTTACGAGGCTGCGCGCATGTTCCGTGAGTCCAAGACATGGTTCTTTGTAGTCCGCAACGACAAACTAATTCAACACGAAGCGGCTGGCCATGCTCTCATTCGTATGGCGGAGGAGGATACAGTGTTGACCGTTCCTAATCCCGTGGGCGAGGAGGGTAGCCAGACTATCCCCATTCCCAAGGGCACAGAGGTACGCACTCGAGCTTTCTCACTCCTGGTCTTGACTTGCGTACCTTGTAACAGATTATCGTTGACATGATCGGCGTCCGTGCGTATTTTTTCTTTTACGTGCTGAGAGTGCTCATGATCATTCTTTTGGGTCACATAGAATACAACCCTCGCTACTTCCCGGATCCGCACATATACAAACCGTCGCGGTGGTATGGACTGCCCACAGACTCGGAGCTGTTCACTGCATTTAGCGTCGGTGAGTAGAACCGTCAGTGCCACTGGCGCAGCGTCTCAAATCATGTACTACCAGGACCCCGCGCGTGTATAGGCAGACGTTTCGCCACGGTTGAGGCAACATGTTTACTGGCTCTCCTCCTCCGCGATTGGAAAGTACTGCCCATTCTCCGTGACGGCGAGACCAAGGAAGAGTGGGGCGCGCGCAATATAGATGGGCGTATAGTGTTAACGCTTGGAGTGTCAAATATTCCCATCCGGCTCGTGCGCAGAACACGCGTGTAGCAGCGTACTTGTAGTTGTCGACCTGGAACACCTGTAGTTTTCTGATACACGAATCAAGGGTATATATTTTTCGTGCTCATGTAAATCAAAGAATATCGCTACAACGCGCCGCATTCAAGTTTAATGGATTCGAAGGTGGGCGAACAGAAGAAAAAGAAACAGCTTTGCAATAGGTATGTTACAGAAAGCGTATAATTCAAGTCAATTGCAGGATGCTTGCATCGCCCAAGGGACCGCCGGAGCCATCCATTGGCAGACCGACCTCGTTAATCATCGTGCCCTGCCCGCTCGTCCCCATCGCGCCGGGCGCCATGAGTGCTTGCGCCGCCGCCAGTCCCCCACTCCGCGCAATCTCATTCCTCACATTATCCAGCATCTTTTTGAGCCCCAGCCGCTCATTCACCAACGCCATCCGCGCGCTCTCGAGTCCCTTGCGCTCCTCCTCGAGGATATCCTCCAGCTCCTCAAACTGCCCCATCTTGAGCTCGAGCTTGGTCAGCGTAAGTTTGATGAGCGATGCGAGCGTCGTGCGGATCTGCGAGTCCTCGGCCTCGGCGAGCGCCGCGGCGGACTTGGCAGACGACTTGAGCGCGAGATCCGCCGCGCGCACGGCTTGCGAATGCGGAACCGTGTGTTTCTTCGCACCCGAGTCGACGACCATGCCGTCCGCAGCCGGCGTTGCGGGCTTGCTCGACGACGCGCCGTTTGTACCCTCGCGTTTGAAACCATCCCCGCCCGCCTCCTCCGTCTTGGTGCCGGCCTTCTCCTCGCTCGTGAGGTGGTGCAGCGCGGTCTTGGCTGCATCCGCCGCAACGCCAGGCCCAACGACGCCCGCGAGGAACGCAACAACACTCATAACGGGGTTGTCTGCCTGCTCGAACGGGATGCGTCCGTGCCGCAGCGGGCCCATGCTGGCCTCCGTCGCGAGGTACGGATCCTCAATCGGCAGCTCGAGGAACTTGCGGATGCACTGCTGCGCCGTACGCGTGCCGACGTACTCCTCGATGCGCGACCAGTCGTCGTCGAACATCTCTACGGCCTCGAGCAGCAACAGGACTTCCGCGTCCGTCCAGTCGTCCGGCGCCACACCCGCCGCGGCGCTCGTGAGCTTGACAAAGTCGCCGCTGAACATGGTGGACGGGAAGCGCCCGTCGAGGTAGCACGGCGCGCAGAGCTCAAACTTTTTCTCCTTGAGGGAGTGGTAGCGGAGCTGCGTGCAGTCGGCGCCACACGTGTCGCACATACACAGACCGGTCGACGGCCCTCGGCTGGCGCCGTTCGCCGATCCGTCGCGGTTACCGTTGGCCAATGCGTCGGCCTCGGCACCGTCGATGCGGCGCGCAGACTTGTTGGAGGTCTGGTATATATTGGAGCGCAGTTCAAGGGATGCGGGGGTTGGCGGAGGCTTTTTGGCGCCGTTGACGGCAGCAGCACCGGGGTTCCCTGGTCGTGTACCAGGGTGCAGCGATTGGAGTCCGCGGGGTGTGTCGAGGATGACGCGGAAGTGGCCGGTGAACGGCGGTGCCAGGGCAGCGGGACGCGAGTCTGGGTCGATCTGCAGAGAGGTTGGAGCAAAGTCTCCGGGGCTGGCGAACAAAGAAATACCTGGTAGTTTATTAAACCCCACTGCTCGAGAAACGCGTGGACGCGCATAATGGCACAGACGTCTCCAGCCAAATTTCGTCGACAGGCGGTGACGGTGAGATACTCCATAGGTCGGAGGCGGTAGGTATTGACCATAAAGTCGCGGTAGTCTTTGTATATTGCGGGGGTTTTGGAGCGATTGCGGGAATTGAAAAACTCGGGCAACGCGCGGCGCTCGACGGGATGGATTTTGGACATGTCGAACCAGGCAGAGTACGAGGGAATGATGACCTCGTGTGTTTGCGCCGCCAGATACTTGCGCGCTTGGTCTTCGAGGCGCAAGCGAGCCGCCTCGAGCTGCGCAGGGTCCTCGTCGTCGTTTTCATCACCCGAGTCCCCCTCGTCGTCTGCACCGTCCCCCATCGATACATCGCCTCCGTCGTCGTCCTCTCCTAGCAACCTAACGCGGCCACCGTTTTCTGGTCGACTAGGCCACTCCTCGGACTGGAGGTTGGCTAAGTCGGTGGAGGGTAATGGCTCTAGCTCGCCGCGTTTTCCATGAGCGGCGTTGGGGTCAACCGGATATGCACCCTCGTCCGTCTCTGAGACGCTCAGGCGCATCCGTTTGGCGTCAGAAGCGCCCGGGGACGGCGAGCCAGCGCGTTTTGGTGAATCCATACGGTGGTGACAGTTGAGGTTGCAGCGCAATATAACCAATCAACAAGCACCGCCACTCAATCATATTATTTCTTTTTTTTTGTTGGAACCCAACCCACCGGCAGAGGACCTTAAAGAGTAGACTTAAAGACGGAGGTCAATTTTTTTCACGGTCTGATTCATTTTTGCCTCTTGTAAATCTTGTCAACAAAATTCGTAAACACTTCCCTCTTCAACACTACGCCCTCGTCCTCTGGGACGCTCTCGATCAAGGCCATAATCTCCGCGTAGACCTTCTCCTCGTATACGCGATACTTTTCCCGCAACCCCACTTCCTCGAAAACAGTCTTCACCCTCGCCTCCATCTCCGGGTCCCGCCTGCCATAGTTCGCGTCCAATATGGCGCGCTGCTCCGGAGAGGCAGCGCCGAGTGCCATGTTGATACACCACGAGCACTTGTTGTCGACGATGTCTGTGCCAACCTTGCCGATCTTCTCCGGCGAGCCGGCAAAGTCGAGAAAGTCGTCCTGGACTTGGAAGTACTCACCGACGGGCAGCAGAATGGAGCGCGCGAGGGCGTAGGGGTACACTGTCTCTGCGCGCGATGGGGAGGGGTAGGCCGCGGGGATCTGGCACATGTGCATCGCGAGCGCCACGGGAAGGTAGAATGAGTAGTAAGCGGTTTTGTGGAGGGCGATGAGCTGGAATCTGTGGCGCAGTTGCGTCAATGCTCGGTGCGCATCAAGAGTAAGAGCCCACTTTTCGAGCGAAATCTTGGAAAGGTCGACTGAATCTTCTGGAGCGGTTATTAGATCGAGCAGCTGGCCCGTACTTGTCTGGAACGTCGTCTGGGGAGCGCGTTAGGCACCTCAAGACTGGTGGGGCAAGTGCATACGTCGTGGAAAAGCTCTATTAAATCGACATAATATGTCTCGTTGCGAAAATGCAGCTTGAGAAGCTGGTAGATAGCAGATTCAAGCATGGTCGCGTCGTTGACCGAGATGGTCCCAACGCCGGGGACGCGGTAGTAGGTAGGCTGACCGCGACGGGTGACGGAATGATCCATCAGATCGTCCAAGACGAGGAAGAAGGCCTGCAGCTGCGAAGAAGAAACGTTCAACTCGACTTGTCTAGACCTCAATGAATAAACGCACAAACTCGACGGCCCACCCAAGTACAGCGGCCTGAAAAAATTCGCCGTCCGTGAGGGGATGTCCCTTCATAATTTCAACAGAGTCCACGACAGAGAGTCCGCGGTTCAGTTTACCCCCCGGGACGTTATAGTCGATGTTCTGCCCGCGAAACCAATTCATACACGCTCCCACCGCCGAGAGGATTGAAACTGACGCGTTTGTACCAAGTTTGCGCGTCATCCGGTACGCCTTGCGCCGCAAACGCATCTAGAAGCTGCTGGCGCACGACCACAAAGGCCTGCTCGAAGCGCTCGCGTTTGCTGCTGACCGATGGGGACTTGAAGATCTGATCTACGAACGGCGAGGGATATGAGCCAGGCAAGCCCATGCGGCAGAGACTTTCAGGAAGAACGCTGCAGCCGAAGAGATAGTACGCGAGGACTGAGAATGTGAGCTCAGACTGGTAGAGTACTGAGAAACGCTTGCAACCTACACGCGACCAGCACCGCTCCAAGTCCCGCCGTTTTTGCAAGGCTTGATACGCATAATTCGAGAGGAATTATTGCAGAGGTATAACGAGATTACTTACCCATTTTCTCTGATACCTGGCATGCTTCGCCGGCCTTCAAGTTGAGTTCGAGACTGCGGTGACGGCAAGGACAGGTTTGGCAGGTTTTCACGGGCCGCTCGCAATATTCGGGCCGCCGCGCTCGAACCGTGACGAATTATATTTTCCCGAAACCAGGCAAAAACTCTTTTTACATTTTGATACAACAGATATCACACTTAAAAAACTTCACTGAGGTTGCGCGACCTTCGAGAACGGGCTGAACTGCGGCACCACTCCGCTCTGAGCCTTGAAGGGCTTGGCGGGGACCAACGTCCCGGAGCCCGTGTACGCATCCAGCGCCGGAGGAGCCTTGAAGGGCTGGCACTCCGTGTTGAAGACGTAGTCATCTAAACTGATATGCGACGGGTCGTCGAATGTGAGGTACCTGGACGCCCCGCGTCAATCAGACTCCGAAGAAAGAAAATGAGGGAAAGGAGCATACAGATATTTCAGGACCTCGGCGAACCAGAACGACTCCATGTCGTCGATGAGCCCGCCGTTGGCGCTGTTGACATTGTTTAATCCCGCAAAGGCCGCGGGCGCGGGTAAGAACTTGTTGAACGCGTCGATCGCGCTGGCCGCACGGTCGAGATATTTGGTATCTCCGGTTATTCTCCATGCGTGGAAGTTGCTCTCGAGGACTGGACGCGCAGGTTAGGATCAACGAGCAATATTGGAATACAACACAAACCTTCAGGACGCTGAATATAAGCAGACGAAGTGATGTAGTACCCGTGCTGGTTGTAGAACGCAGTCTGCGCGGCACTGGGTGCGCTTCCGCCAGTGAAGCTTCCATCGGAGCTGATGTAGGCGAATGCCTCTGGGCCGATGCCCGTACTGGAAGATAGAGGGTCAGCACAGGTAAACGACGCCAGGTAAAAAAGCATACACGGTGCTGGCATATGTATTCCAGCAACCCTCGTTGAGCTGCAGGGCAATATCGATGATAGTCTGGTTTTGCAGGAGCTTTCCACCAAGCAACCAGTTTCCAGCATAGAAGCATGCAAGATGGCTGGGGACAGGTATTACTATAATCGGACGAAGCGGTTTAAATTAAGAGGACACTCACGAGCCAACGTGGCGAATCTGGCTACCGTCGAAGTCGGCGAGGTACAGGTGGTTTCCGACGGTGGAGTTCTAGGTGCAATATCAAGGTCAGCAAAACGGCAGTCGGGAAAGGAGGCGAAGCTGACCCTAAGCAGGGTGTGTATAGAAGAATCCACTGCGGTCTACAGAAAGAGTGTTCAAGCAAAGACAAACCAGGCCGCGCAGACACCAACCTTCCACGCATCGATAAAGGTGGTGTCGGCAGTGTTCGTTAGACGAGCGTATTTGATAAGATACTCGAAATACGAGTCACTTCCGCCTCCCCAGGTCTACCGTATTGCGTCAGGAAGGTCATGGAACCCAATCCGGCAGATACTCACCACATAAGAGCCGACGGCGTTACCGCTGGTCGGGTCAATTCCCTGCGCGCTGAGGCCTAAGGTATGCTAAGCTCGTTTGGAATGTACGACGACGACAGGACGGCAAACCTGGCAAAGGAGCAGCGAGGGTTGCGATGTGTTTGACGGATCTAGCGGTCAAGTTGCCGTACGTTGCATTGTTGGTGTATTTGGAAAGCGTCGCCCACTCCAGACTGAGTGTGCCGGCCTCCGCGATGTTGGACTGCAAAAATTTATCAGGATATGAAGACTAGAGGATACTATGACAACTTGCCGTGGCGATCGTTGGTTTGTTCGTCGCGAAATTCATGAAGCCATAAGGAATGTCGTGGGTCTGGGTTGCATTGAATGAATGAAGTTGCGGCGTATATAGTACGTACTCCGGTCCAGGCGAACGCCATCTTGTCGGCGACTTGCTGTGCCTTCGTTACGAGGATAGGGAATTGCTCGCCGCTGAGCTCGTACGAGGAAAGGAGCCCGCCGACATAACGAATGGTAGTCTCGAAAAGCGAGACGGTGTCCCCCGTCTTGCTTTTGCTGAAATCTATGCTCGCGGAAAAGTTCACTGCTTCTTGGAATAGATCCTGCCAAGAAAACGTCAAGAACGACAAGACACTCTCGAGTCTAAATTACTTGCATCTAAGCCCATGACGACCTATACTGCGAGTTAACGACGAGGGAATGTGCAAGCATGTACACACCATAGTGGGCTGCCAGTGGGGAGAAAACATTGAGAATCATCGCGATAAAGAGATATCTAGAAGCTGACCATTGCATCGACAATGCTGGCTCCCCATCCATCTAGCGACGGGATCAATGGTCGGAACATATCTCACGCGAGCAAACCTACTGCGGCCATCTGAGAAGCTCTTGCTCACGGGCGACAGCTGGTTAGGTGGTTTTGGTTAGCGGTGGGAGTTGGAGGTAGCAGTTAGAGCTTACGTCGTCGTGTCCAAAGGCGAACTCTCTGTCGCCAAGGATAAACAATGAGTACGCCGGATTCTTTCAAGCTCACTTATACGCAGCGTAGCTCGTCGTGAAGAGCGTTTGTGCGTCACTGAGGCGAGACGCATACGAGGCGGGGACAGTCAGTCCGGGAACCTGAACGGTGACACCAGCCCACGAGGAGGCAGATAGGCCCAAGAACAGCACGATGCAGGAGAGACGCGGCATTGTGGGGAATGTCGGTTGGATGCGCGCATTTAAAGCTGTCTGTGATGCTTCGGGCAAGGTGATTCAATGAATTGGTTCCATGCGAGATCCCATTCCGAGGAAGTAGAATCAGGTAAAATCACGCTGGAGAATGCCAAGTGTGCCGACCCTATGACCGGTTGCGCGTGGGGAGGTCAAGCATTCGTTGTCCAAGAACTTGAAAGAAGCGATTGTAAGCGCCTTGGCATGATCACGGTCGCGTTGTTGTGTTCTGCGGTGTTCGAAGATCTCCATGCCTCTCCCTTCAACCGCACCGTTATTCTTCCTCTAATGTTCAAAGGCCGTCCACTTTTAGGACCTCCGTACGTCGTGGACAGCCGCAAGAAATGGATGCCGGCTTCCGAGAGCTCGGCGACTGGTTGGATCCCCGCCCCTTAACGGAACGGTAGAAAATCTCTCTTGCATTCTTCTGCAGATCCTGTCAATGGCACAGTGAAGGTTCACGTGCAGAGCGTTGAAGCAGACGCCGGAGACTTGGTTAGTCAAGCAGATGTTGAATAGATTTGCATCCGGGCACTGGTTGGTTAAGCAGATGTTGAATAGATTTGCATCCCCAATGGCCGTAATGCTATTCTCGCAGTAAACAATAGTTTCAGTAGAGTTTCACCGTCGAATGCGATGACTCGATGCAGATATCCGGGCCCTGGCCTTCGCGGAGATGGAAGTTCAAGACAAGCCATATATGGGCGAAGGATCAGCGGGTGATCGTATAGCTGCCACCCTTTCTCCTTCACCACCACCATGATGGCTGCGGCCTCGTACCCCGACCAGCAGCATTTCCATCTCCAACATTCCTCGCCTCTCGATACTCTTGTCCGCAAGACCAGCACAAGAAAACCTAACAACTTAAGCTCGCATGAGCAGATTCAGGCTGCACGAGAGCAACGGCGCTATCCCCAAGGCCTTCCCCAGCTGAATACGACCGAGAGACTGCCTTACCAGGTCCACCATGCCGCCCCTTCGTCTCCCTTGCTGCACAGTCACTTTAATCGCCAATCCAACGCGACCTGGGCGTCTTCCAACGATAACAACTCGTACTTGGATTTGTCGAGAGAAGAATATAATGGTGTACAAGAGGTGGAATACGGCAACGACTATGACATGAGCAGCCCTGAGACAGACCATGCTTCGTCGCCGGCGCTCCGAGACTCATGGCAGTCGAGCGGAGACGCACACACCATCCGGCCAGGGGAAGACGGCGACTGGCCCGCTGTGCCAACTGTTATGATCTCCGAGCCCGAGCAGGTGGGATACCGTGCGGGCAAGACACCGATCATACGGCCCACGACCGCCAATTTCTCCCGCCCAGCGCGGTCAGCGGTCGAAGTCCCGATGGAATGGGAGAACGAGCAGAAGCAGCGCGTGCTCGAGCGGAATGCCAGTCGACGCACGGCACCAAATACCCCAGATACGAGCGCACACCAATCGTTCTGGCGGCCGGACAGCACGTCCTCGTCGGTCTACAGCCACGACACCTCGCGGCCGCCATCGCAACCACCCTCGCGCGGGCGGACACCCGAGCCGCCACAACAGCACCAACCCGGCGAACCCCTCCAGCTGCTCCGGCGGCCCCCCTCCCTGCGCGCCGGCTCGCCCGTCAGCCTCTACTCGAATTATTCCTTCTACCAACTGGACAGCGCCACCCCCTCTCCCACCGACAAGCAGTTCCAGTCCAACCGCCCCGGGCCCTCCCAGCCCTCCCCGAAACACATCAAATTCGCCAACACAAGCCCCGCCGCGTCCCCGCTCTCCCGGTCCCCCTCGACCACGTCCGCTGCGCCCGCGACGCGCACCGCGCTCGAGTTCCTGCAGCTCGGCATTACGCACCACGAGGCGGACCGCCTCGCGGAGAGCGCGGTGTGTTTCGAGCGTGCGGCGACGCTCGACGGCGGGTGCGGCGTCGGCATGCTCATGTGGGGGCTCGCGCTCCGGCACGGGTGGGGCTGCGCCAAGAACGAGAAGCACGGGTTCAAGTGGCTGCGCCGCGCGGCGGAGAGCGCCGTGAGCGACCTCGAGGCGGCGCGCACGGGCGGCGAGATCGACCAAAGCGCCGTGCAGACCGAGCTGGTGCTGGCAATCTACGAGGTCGGCCAGTGCTTCTTCCATGGCTGGGGGATCCCGAAGGATCAGAAGATGGGGGTGGTGCGTACAGCGAGCTAGCTATTCTTCGTTTGCTGTACCGATGCTGATTGACGCGTGCAGAGCTACTACGCGGTTGCGGCGCGCATGGGCGACGCCGACGCGCAGATGGACCTGGCATTCTGTCTCGCGAATGGCAAGGGCACCAAGAAGGACCGCAAGCAGGCCGCAAAGTGGTACCGCGACGCTGTATGTCCCTCGCTTGTCTTTCCTGCTCCTTCTCACTCATTCGTTTACCTCAGGTCAAGCAAGGGCAGAGCGACATCGGCCTCGCCTGGATCTACAAGGAGAAATTCCAATGATCGTTCCGCTCCCCGCAGTTTGATTTATTAACTTATCGTACTGACGGACGGCTGTATATATGTACTTTTACCGTACTCACCCACCGCGCGTAAGGCACCGGTTAGATCTTACCCATACCATCATGCACATGTACTGTACTCCTCGCAAATTTAACCCGATTCCCGCACAAGAGACAAATCAAAGAGTGAAAATTAAAGATATACAGCGCGATACAAATACATTTCGTTTCGATTCCGCTCGGTCGCTCACGCCCACTCCTCCGACTCTCTGGGCCCCGACACGGACCGCGACCGTCTCCCCGCCCTCCGTGCATTATACCGCGGGATTCCAAACGCAGGCTCGCTCCCGATTCTTGAGTGGCGGTTGTTCGACGACGTCGACGACGCGCGCAGGGCGAAAAAGTGCGCGGAGTCCATGGCGCCGCGCTCGTAACTTTCCAAACTCTCGTCCGAATCGCAATCAGAACCAGACGCTTCCGTCGAGACAGACTCGGACGAAGACGACGAGTCGGAGAAGGAGCTCGCGCGGGTGGAGACGGAGAACTTGCTGCGCGGGAAGTTGCGCGTGATGTTGACGACGCTGGTGCTGCGGCTCCTCTTCTTCTCGTTCTCCTGTTCCTTCTTCTCGCCCAGTGCCTTTCTGTCCTTGAGCGCCTTCTCGTCGAGCGGGACGCGCGAGGTCAGCGGGCGTTTGTGGCGGTGGTAGGAGCAGGCGTAAAGCGCAAGGACGAGCGCAATCATAGAGAGAATAACAATGGACACGAAAAGGCCTTTGTGTTCGAGGACGGGCGGCGCGTCGTGCGAGTCGGGGGACGCGGAAACGGTGGGCTCTGTGCGGTCTGGGGGGGTCGGCGAGGGAGCGAGCCAGAGGCCAGGACCCATTTCGATGGTATGTGCGCCGGCGGTGGCTGACGCAGTAGTAGACGAGCTCGAAGCGGAGTCAGAGTCGGGGTGCTCGGTTTTCATGATGGCGAACACCACATCCAGGGGCGGTAAAGCGAAATTCACGGGCGCATCGGCGGCGTGGTCGGTGACTGCATTCCTGGTGTGCGAACTCAAGTCTAGATCTGTTTCTCGTGCGGCGATACGGTGCGCATCTCGCTGAGGGATTGGGGCGGCGAGGGCAGTGGTCGCGGCGAGGAGAAGGAGATACTGATAGGTGTGCATTTTGCAAATGAAGGTGGTGCTTGTGGGCGTGGGCGGGAAGGATTGGATTGTTTTGGTCGTTGGCGGGAGAACGATGGTGGTGGTTGAGAGTCAAGAGGCGTTGGGTGGCAGTGCCGACCCCTGTGACTGTTTTTGGCAAGACGCGTGACGTCATTACGCGAAGGACATTCAAACTCCGCTCAAATATTGTAACTCAGACCCCCATCCACTCCCATCCCACCCTCCTCAGCCCGTCCAAATCGCGCTCTCCACCGCCGCTAAATTGCACCCTAACGCGCCCCCTCTCCACCCTGACCTCCGCACGATCGCCTTCCCACTTGCCCATGCCCAGCGCCCCAATAAAATACGCGCGAGACGTGCTGTCTTCGCTGAGAATGGTCGCATGCGCGCCCAGCGCAGCAGAAAGGCCGATATGCGCGTTTAGGTTGCCCGTGTTGATGTAAATCGTGAGCAGCCCGTGGAACGAGGGCGGCAGATGAAGCGACGTGAAGCCATTCCTGGAGACAAGGGTAGCCCGAAACGGCGGACGTCGCAGGGTGGGGGGGTGCTGGTGCGACCATTCAGATACTTCGTTGGACCGGAGGAGGATGCGAGGAAGCGGAGACTTACGATTTTGGCAATGAGCGGAAATGAATTCTCGGCCCCGCCGCAGAGCTCGAGGTGCAGTTCCGTACGCGCGATCGGCACTGCGCTCGCGGTCGGTTCGCCAATGAGATGCACATCGACGTCGATCCCCCCGTTCTCGACCTTCAGAGGAGGTTCTTCCGCACCGTCTCTCCGGGTGCGAGCGGCGCCAGCAATTGCGAGGGAATATCGAGGAACGGGTTCACCGCGAACGCGCCCTTGATCGACGCTCCGGCATGCCCATTCAGACGCGAGAGCGAAAACGCATTCCGCCGGTGCGTCTTTCGAAAGACATTGACGAAGTTGGTCGGGTTTAGTTGTTTTTTGAGGGTGCTGCACCGCGGCACTAGGGGAGGTAGGACTGGCACTGCTGCTGCTACCGGAGGCACTGGAACCGCTGCCAGAGGCGCTGCTGCCCATCCCCCTAGTGCTCGGAAGGCGGAGGAGCGGCGTCATGGGCTCAAATTTGTGGTCCGGAAACGCAGAAATGCGGGCTTCGGGTGAGACCGGCGTGGATGATGCCGGTCGCCTTTGCGGGAATGGGAGCGGGTATGGATAGTATGAGACGGTGGCGGGGGCGGCGGTACGGGTATGCTCGGGGGGAGTGCGAGGACGCTGGATCATGGTGGTTGGTTCGCCAACGTCGGGAAGCTGCCGCTGTTCTTCGCGCGCACAGGCTTCAAGATCCACGGCACACAAGAAGAATGGCTCTGCGCCGAGACCAAGTCCTCGGACGGGGAAGGCGAGTCGCGCGTCGAGGTGTCGCCATCGAAAGAATAGGTGGGTGGAGGAAGCTGCCTCGACGGACATGGAAATAACACGCAGACCAGAAAGTCAACTGAGTCGGGCGTCGGAAACAGCAAGCTAGCGAACCAGAATCGGATGGCCGAAATGCGCGAGGCTGATGGAGAAGGGTCGATTACGTTCCGAGTTTGCAGCGTGGAGCCGCAATACGAGGACTAGAATCGAGGCTAAGCTGCAGTGAGTTTGGTCTGAGGAGAGAACGCTCGCGGGATTATATCTGCCCTACCCTAGCAGCGTCGCGGCTGCTGGTGATCCCGAGTTGTGAGCGAGCGGAGGAAACTAGGCCACTCTAAGGGCATCCCTTGGTGTATCGAAGTTTGGAACATTCCAATCCTGACAAGGGGCCTGTTTGGCCGCTCCCATGAGGCCGTCCGAGGTTTTTTGTGTCACAGAACATTAATATTGAGACAATTTGAGCTTTTGAGCCTCCGCATCGTGGGCCGCGCGATTTAAGCTGCGTGTGTGACATTCCGTACGTATTCGGATTCGTTCTAAGTACCTCTTTGTTGAATCACACAGTCAATTCTGGCCATTCGGTGGATGCAGTGGTTAGAAAAGGTTGGAGGTCTCAAGCAAACAAATGTAAATAGCTTCTGATATTCAACGCTTTGACCGGAGTACAATACTGATTTGTCGAAATACTTAGATTTCAGCTCGTGGATAGCAGCCTATACCACTACATGCCTTGCGCATGTGAAGGCCCATCTCACGAGAAGCCGACGCGTAAACTTTGAATAAATCGAAGATAAATAGAATCACGTGGCCGCGAAATAATCGAATAACGCTGCCTTATAAACAGACGGGAAACTCCGACCTCGTAACCTTTCAACTCCACCGGAGGTTTGAGTGGCATGCAAGGGAATGTCCTCGGTTCAACTGCGAACGAGTGTGGGATTATAGACCCTGTGCCATACTGTACAGCGCGTCTCGATCCCCCGACTCGTCCACCAACGCCCGTAGCAGCCCATCCTTGCGCTGGAGGAGCTTCTTGGGGGTGTCGAACTCAACCTGCAGTACCACTTTAGTCACAGAAGATCAGTAGCAAAAAACACGAACGATGCGGCCAGCGTCGAGGACCATCTGCGGCAGTTTTAGCGTCATGGAAAAAACCGAGTGTAAGAAATCGTACAATTTTGTCTGCATCCATGATTGTCTGCAAACGGTGTGCGACGATCAAGAGAGTCGTATCC